>OU898280.1:76348494-76655994 GCA_918026665.1 Diabrotica balteata | reverse complement strand
TATTTAACATTAGATAAGATTAAATTTCAGTTGAGGATATAAATAAAAAAGTAAAGATTATTAGTAAAAATTAACTAGCACTTAATATTGTCCACATTTTAGTTGAGATACATTATCAACATTTCTTAAGGTAAGTTTATTAAAGCTACTATTATAAAACAAATTAACAGTTAAAAATTAACAACTTTATCGTATTCTTTTTCTTCGAGTCTCGAAGTGTTACCTAGTTCGCGAACTTTTTTAACTACGGGTATTTACGAGTTGTTTTAAAATGATCCTAAATTAATGTGAATTAGACTAGAACCTTATGTTTTGTAGACTTTGAAAAGGCATTTGATAAAGTTCAACATAAAAAACTTGTAGATATATTAAAAAGCAAAAATATTGACAGTCGTGATCTGAAAATTATATCTAATTTATATTGGAATCAAACTGCCAAGGTAAGAATTGACAGCCAGTACACCGAAAATATCAAAATACAGAGAGGAGTCCGCCAGGGTTGCGTGCTGTCCCCACTACTTTTTAATGTCTACAGTGAAGCGATATTTCAAGAAGCGCTCTCAGACTCAATAGAAGGTATATCTATCAATGGAGAAGTTTTGAATACGTTACGTTTTGCAGACGATACAGTAATAATTACGGATAACAACAATGATTTACAGAACCTAATGCAACGCCTTAATCAACGCTGTCATGAGTACGGACTGAAGATAAATTTAAAGAAAACTAAATGCATGATCATGACTAAATCTGCACATGCAAATATCCAATTGACTATTGAAGATACTGCAATTGAGAATGTTAATAACTATAAATATTTAGGAACATGGATAACATCATATGTAGACCAAACCAAAGAAATTAACACACGTATTGAAATAGCACGTACATCATTTATTAAACTTAAAAAGTTTCTTTGTTGTCGGGATATAAGGTTAGAACTACGCCTGAGAATGCTTCGATGTTACGTATTCTCTACTTTTCTTTATGGTCTGGAAGCTTGGACACTAAAACAAGTTCATCTGAATAAGCTGGCCGCCTTTGAATTTTGGTGTTACAGAAGAATCCTACGAATATCATGGATTCAAAGAATGTCAAACATGGAAATAACTAGAAGGATAGGAAATGAGGCGGAAATAATATTAACTATTTAAAGACGAAAACTTGAGTACTTGGGACATGTGATGAGAGGGCAAAAATACGCATTATTACAACTTATTATGCAGGGCAAAATCCGAGGAAAGCGAAATGTGGGAAGACGAAGAATATCCTGGCTTAAGAACTTAAGGGAATGGTTTGAATGCAGTAGTGCAGAACTTTTTAGAGCGGCAGTCAACAGAGTCCGCATAGCCATGATGATTTCCAACCTTCGATAGAAGATGGAACTTAAAGAAGAAGAAGACTAGAACCAACAATCAATACGATTATTCTCAATTAGAATTCATTTAACTATAACAAATTAAACTTATACGATTAAGCTTTTTTTGGTAATATATATGGTTTTGCCAATAAATTAAAAATATCTTATACTTTTTTTACCAACAATAATTATAAAATAAACAAAAATAAGAAATAATGTCTACAGCAAATTAATTAGAATCAATATTTAGCCAGCGTCACCACTGTGTGACGTCACCCTTAGGATTTAAAAGGGGCACCAATTCTCCAATCGCCTACTAATATTTGGCAGTAATCTTCTTGAAAGTGATTTCAAATTAGTAAATTACCCTCTAATTCAAGAATTGTTTTAATTAATGTAGTTTGAAGTGCATTTTTTATCTAATGTCAAAGAGCCTGCATAGGAGATAGATCATTATTCCTTGATGTCCATTTTAAAACACGAATATTTAATTCCTGAACCCATGATATTACAGATTTTGCTGTATGGCAGACAGCGCCGTCTTGATGAAACACAAATCTCTCATTTGGCAGTTGAATTTCGTTGATGGAGGGCAATAATTCTACTCGTAAAATACTTTTGTACTTTCTAGCCTTACCAGCGCCATCAATTAGAAGTCAATATTCACCTTGATCATTGTGAGCTTCAACCCCAGATCATCACACATATCGGAACCTAACCTAACCTAACCTTTCTTCTGAGGCAACATTTGTGATACTGTTCCCCTGGCATTTGAATATGTCTGCTCCATTTATCATCAACACAGATAGCACAGTCTGTTTATGCAAAAATCATCGGTTTCGAGGTAAAATTTTTCTCAAATTTTAATTTTACCTTGGGTTATTTTTAAACAATAATTTATATATATATTTATATAAATTATTGTATCTATATATATATATATATATATATATAATATATAATTATATATATATATATATATATATATATATATATATATATATATTATATATATACATCGGAAAAGGAGTACGACCGTCAATCATATATATTATAAGCATCACTCAGACGAGTGGTGGGTTCTTATATCGGTCTCAAGGTGGAGAAATAAAAGACAAAGTTGATAGGCTACTTTATCTATTTTGAAGACGTTTCGCTTTCGTTTTCTAAAAGCATCATCAGTTCATCTAAAAGGTACAATATGAGAACCACACAATCATGGAGAAGATGTTATAAGTGTTACCTTAAAAAAGACATGTAGCAGTCAATGATATTAACAGATTTGTGAGTAAAACTCAAGTAAATGGACAATATACGGTAATATTGTATAAACAATCAATTAACTAACAACATTTAGCAACTTATTAAAAAATTAGCACAGCAATAGAACATGTGGTCTAAAGTATAAGTAATATTTTATTTTATATTAAGCAGTGAAAAAGAACCAAGAAAATCCTAAATTCATTTCCAATTATTTGATAATTATCAAAGTTTGTCAAGTTTGTCTTTCTTGTATATCATTTTTAATTTGACTAATAGACTTTTTTGTTTAATTTTCATTTTTCTTATTTGTCAAGTACGTGTAATTTATCCGCCTATTTTAAATAACAAAATTTTTTAACTTGTCGCTTCAATTTTCTTTTTTTAGTCCGACTTTATTTGTATAGGTCCCTTATCTGCATTTCTAATACCTACCTGTTCTTAAATTTTTTAATTTATATCTGTGATCTCAAATTCTTTGTCTTCTTTAGTGGATTTAATATTTCAAATACTTCAACTACTAGACACTTCTAGTCTATTCTTCTTTAGTCGATTTAATATTTCAATTACTTCAAATACTAGATAGTGGTCAAAACATATATTACTTTCGCGGTATATTGTAATTAAAAAACCTGTTTCAATTTTATCTCGTTAAATGTCTCAGTTCAGCTTAGTTATAATTTAAGTCATACATTTCTTAGTGTGTCATTTATTTCTTGTTTTTTAGATTTCAAACATTCACAATTCCAAGCAGCTATTTCTAATTTACATTGAGGTTTTAATATATCTCTAGTTAAATGCTAGGGATATCAGACGGTAGGGATGCAAAAATTATTAGGTTGAAAATGGGTTAAATTTTTTGTTGAATTTTTATTTCCACCCGCCTGCTCTATACACATTTTTAAATTATCTTGAAAATCTTCTATAATAAAAGATACATAAATCTGATATTGGATTTTGTATTAGATATCTTCAGTGTATATTAAATATTTTATAAATAAAACGAAATATTTTTTAACTGGGAACATATCAATTAGTTGTATGTATTTTGTAGTGTATTATAAATACACTACAAAATAATAGGAAAAATAATAGGAACACATCAATTAGTTGTATGTATTGTATTGTAGTTTTATGCTTTTTGTTTTCTTTTGACGTTTAGATTTCCATTTCAGAAACCGTTTTCAAGACATTTTGAAATACAAATTGTGACAAATTGATAGCCAATTAATATTATCGATCTAAAAATAAAATTTATAGAGGTTCCGAAACTGTAATATTGTTGCATGTAAGTTAAATTATATGTTTATATGAGTATAAGACACAATTGATTGTAATAAAAATTACATTATTCTAATAATATGTGACATTTCGACTTAAACCCTGAAAATATTATGTTTTCAAAAAATATTATGTTAGGAATTGTGCGAAAAGTATAATTAACAACCTGTTAAGCAGGTATACTTTATAACTTAGAACTTATAGGACTTAATAACAAGTCTTATTAAAGTGTATTAGATTTGTTATAAATCGACTTTTTTTTACAGACAATTTTTCACTTGTATAAAATGTCACACCATCACGACCATCGCGACCATCACCACCATCACACCCATGGAGCACCACCGCCTCCAATAATTCCAGTACCAGTTCCTGTACCAGTAAATTATGGCCCTCCTTCTGGTGTCCCACCATTTGCACCACCAACTGTGTGGACTGGACCACCACCATCATGCGGATATCCTGGATATAGCCACGGATGTCAGCACTGTCAACACCATCATCGCCATTTACGCTAACGAAAATTAAATTACAGAAGGATCAAGTTTTATATATTTTAATTTTTTTTTAGTAAAAAAAGTTTAATCAAATAACAGTTGTATAATTTATTATAATAATGAATTTGAGATCTCTATATGCATATATATATTATATATATATATATATATATATATATATTATATATATATATATATATATAATTCTTTGGAGAGTAACTTTCGGGAAAGCGTCAAAACAAGGATCAGCTAGAGATGGTATAAGCCAGCTTGGTGTAGAACTTTATTCTAAATGTGAAATTTTCGGTGATATGTTGTCACCTTCATCAGCACCTAAATGGAAAACCTATTATAGTACAGTGGTGGAAATCAACATTTAAAAACCTACATTGAAAATGTTCAGTTGGTCCTAGTTGTAAAGAACACTGTCACAAACATGTTAAAAATATTAAAAAATACATTTAAAATTTTGAATAAAAACATTACAACACAAACAGGGTAGTTTTTCAAATACAAACACAACAAAAAGTCTAAAATTTACAACATACAAAAACTGCAAATAGAAAAGAAGAATTAATCTTCTTTTTTGATGACATATTTCTGTCAACATCCGGGTGACATATGTAACGAGGTTATAATTTTCACTTTTGCACCTCACACACCACCACATGGATACGAAAAGAAAGAGCCCTAGGCAACATAATAAGCAAGGAAATGAAGTCCCCTCTAAAGCACAGGTAGGTAATCTATGCATGTCATGATAAGTTCCCCACATTTTCCAGTTTGTTACTTCTTGTCAAGTCCTGTTGAAGTAGAAAGGAATAAATACAACTTAAGTTTTCAACATCTTTCTTACAGTTCATAGGAGAGCTGCAGTTATGGATGTAGCACATTTCTATGAAGTTTCTCTTAAATTGGTTGTCAACCCTCTTTAGTACTTGCACATTTTCATAGTTAGCAGTGTGTCCAGTATTCTTAATATGTTGGCTAAAGGCTGTGCTGGTGGGCTTCCTCACAACATCACTCCTGTGCAAAGTATTCTTAGCGTCGTTATACACACTCTCTATATATATATATATATATATATATATATATAATATATATATAATATATATATATATATATATATATATATATATTTAACTTAACCTAAGATAATATTATTTATTAAATTTGTTGCAAAGAAGTAAATGACAATGTAATATTACCGACGAGGCACCAATGCGAACATTTCATAGGCTAAATGGGGAGATATTCTAACCGGTATGTTGTAAAATGATACAGCTCCAACTAACAGAGTGGTATTTTTAAATACATGAACATACCAGGGTATTGCCAAAGTGTAAGTTGACATCAATGAAGTAAGTAAGGTTTCATAAACACCTCCTTAGTATATATATTATATATATATATATATATATATATATATATATATTATATATATATATATATATATATATCGGTCAATTTGTAGGTGAAGAAATGAAAGACAAAGTTGATGTGCCACTCTATCTATTTTGAAGACGTTTCGCTTTCGTATTCTGAAAGCATCATCAGTTCATTCTAAAAAGTATAATATAAGAACCACACAATCATGGAAAAGATGTTACAGGTGTTACCTTAAAAAGACATGTAGCAGTCAAAGATGTTAACAAGCTTATGAATTAAACTTAAATAAATGGACATTATAAAGTAGAAATGTATAAACATTTAATTTACTAACAACATTTAGTGACTTATTAAAAAATTAGCACAGTGAGTGACCATGTGGTCCGAAGTATAAAAAATAATATATTAAATTATAACTTAAATGATGCAAAGAACTAAGAAAATCAACGATTAACTTCCAACAATGGATAATTATTAAGCTTTAATTTTAACTTTTGGTAGCATAATTAAAAGATGTTAATATAATTTAAAAAGAATAAGTGTAAATGAATGAAGTTACCGGTCTAAGCCTTGCACCTGCTACCAGGAAAATGGCGTTAGATTGAACAGACTGACACAGAACCACGAAAAGACAGCCAACCTTGAGGTTGAAATTATTTCAACAGAACAGCAAGGTCAGAGGTACCACCTCAAATAATTGAGCGGTTTATTTAAATGTTAATGAGCTTTGGATGACAGCCCGCTTGTAAGAGACAATCCAATGAGAGAAACTGATATAGCAATAACAATTACTCGCATTAGCCCGTCTAAAAACAAACAAACAGGAGAATTTCATTCAAACTCGTATATTTAAATTTATGTTAAACATTGTGGCTGAAAAAATTTTGCCAACAGGTGAATAACAATTAGATAATTTTCAACAGTCTAAGAAGCTTCAGACACTTAGATCTGTAATTTGTAAAGGATTCTATGAATCAATTACAATGTTAATATTATTACTATACTATTAAATAGTGACTGGTTCACACTCATATCGACAATTTATAATGTAGAGGTAACATTGTAATGAAAGTTGCCTATATTTAAGTAATTGGTATAAAGAATTGAGTGTTACAGTTTATTTTAATATTAGTTATTTATTTACTATGTTATATTATTAATTAAAAAAATTGTGTTCAAATATGTATATTACATGACAATTATATTGAAAATGAAAGTAAAGCCTAGTTCTGCAATATTAGAGCATGATAAATTTGGCTCAAGTTACTTATGTCAGTTCTCTTATTTAGAGAATTAGGATGTTTAAGAATTGAACACATTTCTAAAAACTGTCTTTTAAATAGATTACGTTCAGTGCCAAGAATCTTAACTTCATTAAAATCCACTTTATGTTTGGTGCTAATAGCGTGTTGTGCGAGAGCACACGTATTTTTTGATAAATTAATATCACTACGATGAGAAGTAAGACGACCTTTTTACCATAGTCTCATCTGTGGAAACAACAAATGTACACGGTATAGAGATAATAACCACTGAGATCGGAAAATGTACAATAACCTCGGTATACAAGCCCCCAAACCAGCCTTTTATATTTTCACCATCAAATAATTTTCAATCACAAGCCAATCAGCTTGTACTGGGAGACTTTACCAGTCACAGTTTACTCTGGGGCTATGCAGATTCGGACGCCAATGGAGACGCAGTAGAAGCATGGGCCGAAACGAGTGGCCTCACGTTAATCCATGATCCTAAACTTCCATCATCTTTTCATAGCAAAGTTTGGAAAAAAGGATATAACCCAGATATCTATTTTTCAAGCAAAAACCTCGAAGACCGATGTACCAAAGTAGTATATGGCCCCACATCAAAAACTCAGCATAGACCAATTGGTATAAATATCTTCCCAATTGTCAGACCACGAGCTATTCCATTCAGAAGGAGATTTAACTTCAAAAAGGCAAACTGGCAAAAGTATGCAGACATGCTAGATTTTGAACTACTACGCCTTGAACCAAAAGTAGAGGACTACGAAAAATTCGTAGAGGTACTCAAAAATGTGTCTAGAAAAACTATCTCTAGAGGATGTAGACAACAATATGTTCCCGGGATGTCCAGCGGGTCCAAAGAACTAATGAGAACATACGAAACCCTCTATTTCACTGACCCTTTTAGCCAAGAAACGGTTGACTGCGGAGCAGTACTACTCCAACAGCTAAGTCAAGCCAGACAGGAAAAGTGGATTGAGACCCTGGAAAAAATGGACATGACATATAGTAGCAAAATAGCATGAAACCTTGTAAAAAAACTCAGCAATGATCCAAAAGAACATAAACCAACTTGCAAGGTTACAGCCAACTAAGTCGCTACTCAACTCCTTACGAATGGAAGAACTACTAACCGATATAAGTACCCAAACACTAGGAGAAGATTGGATTCGAAGACAAACCACCTAGAAACTCCTTTTACACTAAAAGAACTCCACGACGGTCTGAACAGGTTAAAAAACGAAAAAGCTGCAGGTGTGGATGATATATGCAGTGAACAAATAAAGCATTTAGGCCAAGAAGCAAAAAACTGGATCTTGCAATTTTATTACACGTGCTGCAAAACCTGTAAAATTCCAAAATCATGGAGGAAATCTAAAGTAATAGCCTTGTTAAAACCAGGAAAGGATCCAGAAGACCCCAGTAGCTACACACCTATTTCGCTATTGTGTCACTATTATACTATACGAGAGACTCATACTCGCCAGAATAGAAAAAAATGTCGACAAGCACCTCAGCCCACAACAAGGAGGATTCAGACCTGGCAAATCTTGCACCGGTCAAGTCCTCGCATTAACAAAACATATTGAAGAGGGCGTTGAAGGAGAACTTATAACAGGGGCTGCTTTTGTAGATCTGACAGCAGCCTATGACACACTAAGGCACAAAACATTGCTCCGCCAATTATACGACACTCTCAATGACCACCATCTGGGAAAGGTCGTATATTCCTTACTGCAAAATAGACGTTTTTTCGTTATGCTGGACGGTAAATTAAGTGGGTGGAGAGTTTAAAAAAACGGCCTCCCACAGGGAAGTGTTTTAGCACCAATGCTCTTCAATATAAACACAAACGACCAACCTACTCCGACCGAAACCAAGCACTTCCTCTATGCTGACGATCTTGCAATATGTGGTCAAGGAAATGGTTTTGAAGAAGTGGGGGAGAAACTCGAAACTGCCTTAAAAATAATGACAGCGTACTACCTGCAGAATTCTCTGAGACCCAATCCTTCTAAAACCCAAGTCTGCGCTTTCCACCTAGGCAAAAGGAAGCCAAGCGAAAACTCCAAATTGTGTGGAATGATAATGCATTAGAACACACAAACCAACCTATATATCTTGGAGTAACTCTGAACCGATCCCTCACCTACAGACATCATCATCATCAATGGTGCTACAGCCCTATGAAAGAGCCTCGACCTTCCCAAGTCTATTACGCCAGGCAGTCCTATCCATTGCCAACCGTTGCCAGATTGCTGCGCCTATCATTCTACCATCCTCATCTACACCATCCTTCCATCTGAGTTTTGGCCTACCCCTTTTTCTGCTTCCCACGGGTTGTGACATAAGGATTCTTCTAGGAGAGTTGTTCTGCTGTGATCTTGCTATATGTCCTGCCCATCTTAATCTTCCTATTCTTATAAGAGATACTACGTCTTTACCACCAAATATTTGTTTATATCTGTGGTATACCTCGTAGTTGTATCTCCTCCTCCAAACACCATTTTCACAGATGCCACCAAATATTCTTCTCAGGATCCTTCGTTCAAATATAAGCAAAAGGTTTTCGTCTGCCTTGGAGATGGTCCATGTCTCCGATCCATATGTCAACACTGGCTGTATAAGGGTTTTGTATATAGTTATTTTTGTTTTTTGGCTTAAGTTTCTACTTCTCATATGTCTACTCAGTCCAAAATAGCATCTGTTTGCCATTACTATCCTTCGCTTGATTTCTTCCGTTATGGCGTTCTCTTTGGTGATCAGGGAGACTAAGTATGTGAATTTCTCAACCACTTCAAAGGTAGAGTTATCAACCGTGAATTGGGGACCGATGTTCCTGGCTCTATTGTTGGGTGTTGATGCCATCATCTTAGTTTTCTCCTCATTTACTTGCAGGCCAATAGATTTTGAGGCATTTGAGAAGGTGGTATACATTTCTTCTAGCTTGCGTGTTGTGCGGGCAACTAGGTCCACATCATCTGCGTATGCCAAAATTTGGGATGATTTATTAAAAATATTTTCTCTGTTGTCTATTCGGGCATCTCTGATTACCTTTTCCAGTGCTATGTTGAAAAGGAGACACGTCAGCGCGTCTCCCTGTTGCAGCCCAACATACGTTCCAAACGCCTGTGATTGTTCGCCCTGTATTTCGACTTTGCAAACCACATTACGCATTGTAGCCTTAACCAATCTTATCAGTTTATCACCTACAGACAACATTGCATAAAAACAAGAGGGAATGAAACAACTAGGAACAGCATACTCAGAAAGCTAACTGGAAGTAAATGGGGCGCACGTTCTGGCGTTTTCAGAACAACGGCACAGGGACTGTGTTTCTCAACTACTGAATATGCATGCCCCGTTTGGAGCAGATCTGCTCACACCAAACAAGTTGATACTGCGCTAAATAAGACATGCAGGATAGTAACGGGTGCATGAAACCAACGCCACTTTCAAATCTATATAGAGCAGCGGGTTTTGCAGAACCCTCAACACGCAGAGGCGCTGCAAAACACATAAAGAAAATTAAACACATCGCGGACGATCAGCATGCCCTATACAAAGCTCGAACACCACGAACGCGACTAAAATCTAGGAAAAGCTTCCTTGGAACAGCCCAGGATGAACCGCCTGAGTATTTTCCACTTCCCCAGGTTCAATGGACCGGCCAGACCCTAGACTTTAAAACGTGAAAAACCTTGAATAGGATAAGAACGGGGGTTGCTCCAGTAAAATCAAACATGGCAAAATGGGGAAAAATAGACCAAGATGATGTGAACGGTGACTGTAGAGAAACACAGAATATGGAACATCTTCTTACATGCAGAAACTGTCCTCATCGATGTACCCTTAAAAATTTGTGGCTTGCCAAAAAAGATGGAACACACGTAGTCAGATACTGGGCCGAAATTTTATGAATGACATGTCCGGACACGATAAAGTAAGTAAGACAGGCAATGTTTAAAAATAAAACCAAAATTCTTATAATAAGCTAGATGAAAAAAGGGTATATTGCTAGGATAAATGTTCAAACAAAAACTAGGTAAAATAAAAATCGATAAAAAAAAACGTTTGGTTCAAGCATGTTATAGTTTACCAATTTTATATGCAATTTTTACGAAATGGTTTTGTACATCTTAAACAAACAGGCTTTTTCCAACGCAAATACAGGTATTTTGTCATCCTGCTCTTTCTACTCGGACAAAAACTGCAAATTTTGCTTTTTATAAAATAAGAACATCCGTCTGATTGTCCTCTTCTTCTTCTAGAACTACAAGTATCTGGCTAATTGTAATACGTAATTGACGTGGAATGTTCGTCATTATCATTCTCTTTTCATGTGATCTTGCACTAACTGCATAGCCAACTCCAAAGCAAAAAACTTTTTTTCGTTGATTACTGGATTGTTTTTATAGCACTGAGGTAGAATGTATGAATTTGCTACAGAAATGTCCAATGCACGAAAAAAAATTGTTAAGGGTCATCTTCTGGCTCGACGGCTTCAGGTGCTTGTAGAGCATTTCTCATGTAAGAAATCTACACCTCTCCTATTTTCATTATAATACAAAATAATTTTTGGTTTATTAGTAGAGTCATCACTATAACATCTATTAATTATGCATTGAAGATATAGGTACTGTAGCCTTTCCCACTTCTCACACATGAGAAATTAAGGTATATTTTTGCCTAAATCCATATATTGTTGACGCTTCAGGTCTGTTTCTGTTAGACAGAAAAGATTGAGGTATTTCAGTTTTTTGTTTTCAGTGTGCCCGCATAAGTCACATTTTTCTTCGGCAAAATATCTACTAATAGAATAAAAGAATACTAATTATCAGCTCTGATATTTCGGTTGCTACCAGAAGGCGGTTTGGCTGAGCTAAACACAGCATGTGTAGGCTTTGGAATTATTTTGTGCTCGTCCCTGATACCAAATCCATCTAAGTCTTTTCCGCTGTAGATTTTATCATTATAAAAAAACCAATTACGTGCATCCAAGACATTCTACTTTGACTTCGTCTTTAGCCGGTTTATTAGGCATTTTTAGACATTAGCATTTTTAGACATTTTAAACCGGCATCTAGCTCGAAAAATTTTTCGAGCAAAAAAAAAACAAGCATTTCGTCAATTGTGGCAGATTGATTAAGTCCATACACACTTTGACAATTTTCTATGAAATTACTAAATATAAATGAAATAGCTGCACTTGGATCATCTCTTTTGCGTTCCTTCCTGTTTTCAGGATTGTCGAATCGGATAGCAAGTAAAAGAACAGCATATCTTCTTTTGCTCATGACTTCTTTGAAGACTTCTTCTCCCGTTCCATTTGTTGCAAATAAACGGTCTATATTTTCGTAACTGTAAATGAAAATAGCAGTGTAAATAAGAAGTCCCAAAAATCCTCTTAACTCAATAACATACATTTCTATAAGATGATGGATAGAACTAGCAGAATATTTCTCACGCATTGCTCGTAATTTTATGTTTGTATTCTGCTTAATATGTTCTAAAATGTTATCACTGAACAACATATTATAAACAGAAAAGGGTATTGCAGCCTCGTCCAGCATTTTTGCCTTTTTTTTTTAAATGGGTACTCTTATGACAATATTATGTTTACGTGTTTTAGATAAAGAGATAACTTTTGAAAATTTTTACCAAAAATATACTTTTTGTTATCATCATAATCTGCAGACTCTTCAGATCCCGAAAATTCCGAAAATGTATCGTGTTCAGATTGAATGTTATGGTCTTCCGAAATATCGTCTATATCACTGTCACTATCACATTCCTCATTGGACTACTTTAAAAGATTTTTGTCATTATCGTCATCGCCGAAACGCATCCGTTTTGATAATCCGGCCATTACTTCCAAAAATGCATAACACACAAAAAAGTAAAACAAACGGTCCGGCGTCATCTGAGCAACGACTCGCGACCTAACTGTTGAGACGACTTTTTAGGAACTTGTCTTAAATACACCTATTTGTCAAGCTCAAATAGTCAGAGGATTAGATAGAACGACGTGCCTGTGGATGGTGCCGATTGCCAATAAGAAAGAATTAAAAATATTGAATCGTCTGTCAGACGACCCCAGACCAGTTAAAAGGTTAAAGGTTAAAATGAGTAATTTTCATTCTAAGGTTAATAATTAAGGATAATATTACTCAAATTTTTTTGTAGGACAACAAAATGAAAGTGAGAGCTTTTGGATCAACTTTGTCAACAAAAAAAGTTGTAAGCACGAATACTTGGTTTTATCTTTGTGAAACATAGACTGCATACCTAAAAGTGATGAAAAAGATAATATTGTTAGAAATTAAACTGATTGTGTTAAAGTAAATAAGCGGTTTAAAAGACATACAAAATCGGTCAAGACGTAACTTAAAGGTTTGAACTCGCGAAGGTACTTTTTAAAAAGACCCTTTATTCACTTTTACAACTATACTGCACTGCTTTATTGATTGAAAATAACTGAATTTAATTACAATACAATTGCTTTTATATAAAAATTAAATGCTGACAAGGTGTTGATTGCGTTTGCTGACCTCCGGGGTTACTGCACCGTAATTTCTCCATCCCCTTGAGAAGTTTTGTGAGGGATGAACAAAACTGAAGGTATGGACTCTGGATCGGCTGTATCTTCTTCTTCTTCTTCTGTTGTCCTCTTTTTCCATATCTCTCGTAATTTGTAAACCAAAATGATGATAAGGGCTGTTGCCAGGATATATATTGGTGGTGTCCATAGGTGGTAATGATCCATTGTTTTTGAAGACACGGGTTGGAGTCTTTCTTCTTCTGTTGAGAGTTTATGTAGTTCATCTAACTGGATTCTATCTAATTTTAGGGGCTTTACTGTTGGATTTTCGCCTTGAAGATTAATTTTTAATTTTGGCAGGGTTAACGGTTCTTCTTTTATTGTTGCTTTGGAATTGATATAAGCTTCGTTGTTGGTTCTGAACTCACATCCTGGGGGTAGTTCTATTAGAAATGTTCCTCTGAGTACTTCAATTTTTGAAGTAGAACAGTGGGTGGAGATTTTAGTAGTTTTTGAGAAAACAGTTATATAGTGAGCTTCCGATACTTTTTGGATAATTGTTGTGCTAATTGTGATCGGCACGATTTGACATTGGGCGGCATTATTGGATAATTTTAGGATTTGATTAATGCAGTCGTCGGTTTCTGTATTTTCTTGCGAGAACTTCTCTGGACAAATAAATTTCTTTGGTTCACTCTTTCTGCATGGTAGGTCCATGTATTGAAAAAGTTCTGAGTTAGAGGCTAAATATGGTCCAGGTGGAATAATTATTGTGTTATTTATGGTTGGAAGTGAATATAGATGAAAATATGTGAATACTTTGGAATAAAGAATGGGAAAATGTAAGATAAAGACTAGAGAGTGGTTGAAGTAGTAACCATCTACTTCTACTATCTCGTAATATCTCATCAGGTCTTCTTCTTCGAGGTATGGTAGCTGAGAAGCTGGATGATGTTCTAGCATTTTCTGGATGGTCCATTTTATTTCGTCTGGTTTTATGAGTCCATTATGAAGAGTTTTGATTTTTGCGAATGTGATTGCTTTCTGTAGGTCATCTAATATTTGTATAATGGTTTGTAAGGCTAAATTCATCTGGTCTAAAACGTTTCGAACTTGCATGTAATGGTTGAAATCAAAGACAAATTGGTTTAAGTCTGTTTGGATTTTGTTGGTTTCTGCGGCTATTATCTCTTGATTGTGGGTTAGTAGTGTCAATGTCTCGTTATAGTTGTTCATTATTTTCTTATTAAGGCTTAATTGGTTATTAACGTTGTTAATAATATTTTGTTGATTGAGTTTAAGTGACTGAATCGCTGCATCGTATCTTTCTGCGTCTTCTTGATCTAAGTTTCCTGAGATGGATTTTATAATATTTCCTAGTCCATTGATAAGACCTCTTTTATTTCTGGTTGCTGGATAAACTGAGTCGAGTTTCTCTTGGGCTGTTTTAAGAAGATACTGCAATGTTTTGTCGAAGTTTCGATTTCCTGTGCTATTGGTTCCAATTGGAAATAGTGGATAAAGTCGTGGGTGCTAGTTTGGATTCTGGCTTCTCCAAGCTTAACTGGGAGGATCCCTGGATTGTCGCGAAGGTCCTGGATTTTCACTTCTTGGGCTGTTACTGGGATACATCTGTAAAGTATTTTTGCGGTTAGTTTTTATTGGTGGTTGATGTTTAATATTTTTCTTATGCACCGTAGTATCTTGGGTATCAACAGTAACAGGATTGTTGTTTTGAACTATTTTAGGTGCAAATCTGGGGAGCAGTTTGTTTCGTTTTACTGTTTTTCGAGTGTATATTTTCGTGCTGGGTTTATATGTTATCGGAGAGTGTCGTTTTTCGTTTATCTTTTCAATATTTTTCTGTTTGCTCTCTTGTAATTTCTTATTTATTTCTTTATACATCTCTTTTGTTTTCAATCTGTGCTCCTGTGTGTAATTATTTATCAGTGTTCTATTAATGTCAATATCTAATGGGTCTTGAGCATCTATGTGACCATTAAGGACGTTGATGGGCTTCTGTTTGGTAGCTGAGTGAATAGAATTGTTGTATGCCATAATGGCGTATAGCATCTGGTCTTTGATGTTAAGTGTTTTCTTTTTTTCTTTTAATATTCGAAGATGCTCGATGATTGTGGAGTGAAAGCGTTCGATCATTCCATTGGATTGCGGGTTATTAGGTGTTGTGTAGTGGATTAAGATCTTGTGAGTGTCCACGAATTCTTGAACAAGTCCATTTTTAAATTCAGTTCCACTGTCAGAAATTATCATATGTGGAAGTCCATGGTGGGTGATGAATAACAGGAATGCGTTTAAGATGTTAATCGCGTTTGATCCTTCTATTGGGTACGCTTGACCATATTTTGAAAATGCGTCGATGATGGTAAGGAATTTTTGTCCTGCTGCTTGAAATGTGTCTATGTGAACAATTTCTAGTGGTTTCGTTGGTGTTGGAGTTAACATAAACTTCGGTTTTTCTGGATTTCTGTCGTATTTGTTTGTTTGACAAGTATCGCAGAGATTAATATAATCTTCTATATTCTTTTTCAACGTTGGCCAGTAATAGTGTTTTCTGATTTGAATTTCTGTTTCATTAATTCCTCTATGATTTGTCTTTCCTTGGTGATAGTCTTTTACGATGGTTTTCTGTCTTTCTGGGCTGTTTATATCTTCTAGTAAATTGTTACATTTTACAAGATCAAATGCAGAGTTTTTGAATGTTTCTCGAAGTATGTTGCAGACAGACTGGTAGAGTTCATCAGTTTCAAATAGGATGGCATATTTCTTTTTTGTATCAACGTAGTTCTTAAAGAAATTAAAAATATCGTTTTTCAGGTCGTTGTTATCTAGTTGGACGTGCATTCTTTTCTTTGTTAGGAAGCACTGTTCTGTTATAGGTTTTGCAGGATTGTAATTTACCAATTTGAATATGATTTGGTTGTTGTAACAGTTCAATGGTCTTTCGCTGATTGGAATTCCGAGTATTGGATTTTCTTCTGTAGAATGTTGGGTACCATCTGTGTTATTGTCTTGTTGGTATAGCGATTTCGTTGGCTGACTGTCAATCTTTTGGTTTTCTTCTTGTAAAAGTTCGTCTATTACTTTCATTTCTTCTGCAGTTAGGCCGAATGTTTGTTTTTCTGTGATAATTTCGTCTAAGTTAACCATAGGATCTTCTTCATCTGGATCGCATACTGAGTTTGGATGGTTGATCATAGATATGTTGTCATCTTCTTTTCTGGATAATAGACTGATTATTTCTTCTACGTGTTCGTCAATGGTATTTACTTCTTTAGTGTGGATTTCGACACGGGATAATGCATCAGCGTTCGTATTGGATTTTCCTTTTTTGTATATGACTTCATAATCGAATTCTTCGAGTTTTAGTCTCCATCTAACAAGTTTCGAGTTTGGATCTTTTAAAGAGAATAGCCATTGAAGTGGTCGGTGATCAGAGAGAATTTTAAACTTCCTTCCAAATAAATAAGGTCGAAAATATTTAGTAGCCCATACGATTGCAAGCATTTCCTTTTCGATGGTAGAATATTTAAGTTCGGTCTCGTTCAGTGTTCTTGATGCATATGCAATGGGTTTGTCTTGTCCTACAGGACCCTGTGACAGGATAGCACCTATAGCAAAGTTGCTTGCATCTGTGGTGAGATTGAAAGGCTTCGTAAAATCCGGGTATTGTAGAAGTGGTTCGTTGGTTAACAGGTTTTTGCAGATTTTGATACAGTTTAGGAATTGTTCTGTGTGTTCTATCTTGGCGTCCTTCTTTAAGCATGAGGTGAGCGGTTTTGTTATTTTTGCGAAATCCTTAATGAACTTTCTGTAATATCCAAGTAGTCCTAGAAATCCTCTAATCTGCTTGGTAGTATTTGGTATGGGATAGTCTATGATGGCTTTAATTTTGCTTGGATTTGGTTTTATTCCTTCGGGGGTTACGACGTGGCACAAAAATTCAACTTCTTTCTTTAAAAATTCGCATTTGTCTATCTGTATCTTGAACCTAGTTTCTCGTAGTCTTTTAAAGATTTTCTTAAGGTTTACCATGTGTTCCTGAAGTGAAGTTGAGTATACGATTATGTCATCCATGTATACTAGGCAGATTTCTCCTATGAGTCCTTTAACCACATTGTCCATTATTCTCTGGAATGTAGAGGGTGCATTCTTTAAACCAAAAGGCATTCTAAGGTATTCATAATGACCATTTTCCACGTTAAATGATGTTTTCTGTATATCTTCCGCTGCCATTTCTATTGGGTGAAATCCACTGGCTAGATCGAGGGTGGAAAAGTATTGACAACGTCCGAGTTTATCAAGGATGTCAGTGATATTTGGAATTGGATACCTATCGTCTATAGTTTTCTCATTTATCTTTCTGTAATCGACTACGATTCTCCATTTAATTTTTCCAGAGGCGTCTGGTTTTTTTGGTACGACCCAAATTGGAGATGACCAGGGTGATTGACTTGGTCTGATGATGCCTTGGTCCAGCATTGATGTGATTTGTTTTTGGACCTCTTCTCGATGTACGTGTGGATATCGATATGATTTTGTGAAAACTGGGACTTCATCTGTTGTTCGTATGTGGTGTTTTATTTGATTTGTAAATGTTAAAGTATCATCAGAATTATGGAATATATCTGCAAATTTTCTACATAAACGTCTGATGTGCATATCTTCTTCTGGATTTAGATGATCTGTTCTGATGAGAGGATCGCTGTCTACTATTGTTTCTGTTTCCATTGGAATGATGTCCGAGGTATACAGGTGATATTCATGAAGATCTATTGGATTGCTTTTAACAGGATCGGTGAGTGCTACTTGAATAGGTTCATCAGTATTGTTGATCATTTCGGTCCAGGCTAGATGATTGCAAGCTTTACTGAGAGTTTCTCTTAGAGTTGCCCCTTGTATTTCCTGTTTTGGTATAAGTATGGTGCCTCTTGTTTGTTTTACTGGAAGTCGTACTTATGTGATTGTTCTGGGTTCCAATTGAATTGTATAAAATTGTGTTTTGTTGGCTAATAAAAGATAGGTAGAACTGAGTGTGCTGTAGTTAGTGTGGATGCTGGGAAATTAAAATGTGCTTGTAGAAGTTTTAAGTTATCGAGGCCGATAAGACCATCAAATGTTTTATGGAATTTAAAAAGGTAGAATTTTAAATTAATATTAGAGTTAAATTCTGGGAAGATTGGAATTTCAGCACAATATTCCTGTGAATGGTTTTGAAATATTGAACTGACTACAAACGGTTCATGTTTGATAAAATTTTTATAAAATTTGGATGCAATTTCGGGGTTAACAAATGATTTGGTTGCCCCTGTATCAAGAAGAAGTTTAAGGGGAGGATTTTTAATTTCGATATATGGAAGTTCTTTTTTATCTGAGTAAGAATTGAGTTCGACTACGTTTCTTCGTTTTCCTCTTGGAGTTTTGGAAAATTTATATCCTCTTCTTCGTATTGGGCATTTTGGTAATCTTCTACGTGGTAGTCATCTGAATATGCGTCTTGATTTGGATAGTATGTCTGTTCTCCATAGTAGGCATCGGTATCGTTTTCATCTTGTTGTTCAATATTGAACAGCTCCTCTACGGTGAACTTTGGGGTGTGTGGTTGCTGTTGCTGCGGCCTAAAGTTTCTGAAGCTTGAACCTCTGTTATGTCCCGTTTGGCGTGTACTTATAGACATGGGTGTTGGTTTGTACTGTTGTAGTGGTCTGCTTGTCCATGGGTTAGGTCTTGGAGGTTGAGTGTTTGCCGTGAATTGTTGCCTTGGTGGTTGGAATCGAGCGGGTTGTATCGGCCATCTTGGAGTAAATGTTGGTCGGGTCGGTGCTGGATTACTTCCGAAAAATGGTTGCTGTAACTGTGGCCTGGGCATGGGTTGTTGCCAGTGTGGTGGTGTTGTGAACTGCGGTTGTCTCTGGGGTTGTATGTGGGTAGAATTCTTATTTGGCAATGAAAAATTTGTTTTCTGCAAATATCTAATATTGTTTTCTTCTTGGATAAATTGAAGAGCGAAAGCAAGATTTGTAGGCCTCATTGATCGTATGGTTGATCCCATTGGTTCTCGTAATCCTGCTAAGAACGTAGTTAGGGCCTGCTGTTGAAAGAATTTCTTTTTGCTCCTCTTTACATCTGCATTATCGGTATGTAGTTCGATGTGATTAGAAATTGTGTTTAAAAGTGACATTACTTTCTCGTGAAATTGTTGAGGAGTTTCGTTGGGTCCTTGCCTTAAGTTTACCATGTCTCTTGTAAGTGAATTTTCATTACGTTGATCGGCAAAGTTTTGAATTAGTATGATCCTTATTGTGTTCCAATCTTTACACCCATATACGGAAATGATTTCTCGAGCTCTTCCCTTAATTTTATTCATTACACCTCGAGTTATCATGTGATTTTGGAAGTTATCGGGATTATTGTGGTCCCAGAAATGATTAAGAAGCATTGTAGTAACTTCAATGAAGTTATGAAGTTCATTAGGGTTGCCATCGTAATCGGGCACGATGGAAAGATCTTTATTGGCGTCGAAAACTAAAGCGGGAGCGGGTGCCACGGCCATAGTATTCAATTGACCAGCGGGGGTAATAATTATAGATGGTATATCTAAGCTATTTAAAGTATTATTTAAAGAACTAACGTTGGTTTTTAAACTAAATTGAGAAGCTGAGTTATTTTCCGAAATAGAAGCAGCACCAGGTTCGATAATCGATTCACTAATAGTTGAAAGAGAATTACTAATTTTAAGAGATGAAGCTTGTGAAGCGAATAAATTATGATTAGAAAAAAGATTAAATTTGCTTACAGATAAATGATGATGCTTGGGTGCATTTCTTTTCGAAGAAACTGGTTTCTTTTCTTCTTTCGCTTTCTTTTTATCGTCTTTCCTCATATAAATTGATTTCTACACTTTAACACTGGATTTTCGTTGACTTCTGGGGTTGAACAGCCGTAGTTTTCCCTTGAAGTTGGTAGGTTCGTAGCGGGTAAACGTTTAAGAACGACGAGGATCTTCTGTAGACTCTCCCACTATCTTACTGCACTATGCCACTTAAAGGTTTGAACTCGCGAAGGTACTTTTTAAAAAGACCCTTTATTCACTTTTACAACTATACTGCACTGCTTTATTGATTAAAAATAACTGAATTTAATTACAATACAATTGCTTTTATATAAAAATTAAATGCTGACAAGGTGTTGATTGCGTTTGCTGACCTCCGGGGTTACTGCACCGTAATTCGTATCAGGTACCGATATTTTATTCTATGTTGCTCTAACATTGGTATTAGACTTAGAAAATTCTGTAGAAAACAAAAATTCTAAACAATAACATTAAATTCACTTCTAGATCCGTATACCCTAAAGATTTTTTAAGACATTTACAGCACTACGCATAAAATTAGACTGCAAAATTGCTAATATAAAAATGATTGCCGGAAAAGATTCAAACAAAAAATTCAACTCAACAAAATTTTTTAACAGGTCAAGAGTGGATCTATGAATGTCAAGAATGAATGAAAATGTAAAAAAACTACTCAAAAAAACGAAAATAGCTCACCAACTGGTATCTTGTAGTACATATATTCAAGTATAGACTTTTTTCTTGTCATGAAACAAACTATTTAAGACTAATTTTGTACACTTTTGTATATGATAAGTTAATTTTTTATCTCTCTTGAAAATATGTATTACTAATCACCATATCTTTCCATATTCTTTCTTGAATTAACCCTATAAAATCACCTTCTGCTATAGCTCGCTCAATGGAATATCTCTATGGATGTCTTCTACTTATTGATCATAGAAAGATTCATACACACACATACACATATACACACATACAAACAAAACAAATTTAACATTTTTTACCAAATAAAAATTTTATTGACATTATTATATCATTCTTTATTACAACTTTCACTATGTTTTCTGTCATTTCTCTTTTAGCAATTAAGGCAACTTTATTTCAAGTATTACATTTCCTTACATACCACAGTTTATATCCTTGACCCAGTTCTTTGTCTTTTATCGTTTTTACCTTGCCTTGCATGCAATTTGCACTCCACTTCTTTTAAGCGAATCTAAGAACTATTTACTCTTATCTATAGGTTATTTAATATGCCAATTTTCTTAACCTGTAAAGGTGTTAAATCCTGAAATAGTTCTTTCCCCAAAATCCAAAATAATGCTTTGTTTGCTTCCGCAAAGTTTGCCTTTAGGAGATGGCATCACTTCAAAATATTTTTTGTTATATTGAAGAATGTCTTTTTGTAGTGTAAAATAAGTGTTTTCCTACTTTTTATAAATTTTGTACTATACATAGAACAATATCATGCATATACCAACTAAGGAATTTATTAGATAACATAAACACAAAACATAAATTTATCTGATTTGATATAAAGAGTGTACGTGGGAAATGTAATTTAATATTTGATCGATTCAATATTCTAGTACTGGCAGTCTGTATCGCAGATATGTCGCTATACGAATTGTTTTCACTTATAATTTCCCCTGAGCCAAATAAAGACAGCTCCCCAGAGAATACCACTTTCAGGCGAGGATATAAAAAATTAGAATGTTTCATCTATTAACATAGTATACGTTCTATGTAAGCATAGATGTAAAATACATATAAACAGAAAATAAACTTTATTGTCAGCCATATTAAATTACATTTATCTACAAATCATGCAATTGAGATTTAAATCTTGCAGCGTATATATATTAATAGCGTACTATAATTACTGTATTAAGCAGTTTGTCTTAATACAGTAATTAAAGTACGCTATTTGCTGATTACTCAAACATATGAGCTACACAGGCACGCACTTGCTAAAGTGAAATTGCCATAATTAATGTATGTAACAGTAAAGGCGCGTACAGACTAGCACCAGCATGCGGTAAGAAGCCACGTATATGCGTGCCTATTCAAACCATTTGCGCTCTGAGCGTTTGTTGAAATTAGAAATCACCGAATATGTATGCGTGCTCAAGGCGCTCCATACATTCGTGAAAAAATGTTTGAGGAGCTGCTTATGGTTAGTGTCGCGTTTGTGGTTATTAGTACATTAACAAAGGAAAAATAGGCGATGGTGGACGACGCATATATTTAAAAAAAGATCCCTACAAATAAAGTCCGATTACTAGTAGTACTAGTAGATTTGGCGTTAGAACCTAATACTGTACAATTTCAATATTTTACACGTATGTCAGTAGAAGACTTTGAACGCCTCATAAATTATATAGGCCCCGTAATAAATAAAAACGACACAGTCCTAAGAAAAACCATACCTGTTAAGGACCGTTTACTGATAACATAACATAGGGTTTTCTTCATACAAATCTATTAATTGCAAACATTGTTCATTTGACCAATCCATTTTACACATAAATTATTAAAATGAATGAAACTCAATAAATCCGAACTTGTCTTGTAAATGCAACAAACTGCCACGCTATCCGTCTAAACTGAGCGCGAACGCACACGTATGTTTCTTTGATGTGTGCGAAAAAACCGACACCGCTCTGACTCGCAGCATGTGTGCTCAAGTCATTCGCGAGAAGCAACGCATGCGGCGAGAGGTTACGAAAGCGCCGTCCACATTTGCACACGTATGTGTATTCGTGGCTACTCACCGCATGTGTTTGTAGGTCTGTACGCGCCTTAAGACGCAAATGATGGACTGCGAACTAATGGGGCACTATGACATATCGTTGCTTTTTCTCTTTTTTATGGGTGGATTTGTGTATCTCCAGTGATATTGGTCCGATAATGACCTCATTGACCTCACAGCAAGGCCTCATGTAACTGCTTTTGGTAAAAAAATGCTATCCTATTGAAAACTCAATTCCTTCTATTAGTCCATTACTCGTAATGGTCCAATAGTCACGTGCCAGGTTTCTTGTGGCAAATAAAATTTAATAGTATTGAAAAATAAAACATAAGACCATGTCATTATATTACTTTAGTAATAATAATAATAATAATAATAATAATAATAATAGTAGTAATAGTAGTAATAATAATAACCTGTGGGAGTTTTTATCAGTTCTTCTATCAGGCGCGGCCCCCTGCGAATGGGGGATGCTTTCTGGGTATCCGTAGCGCAGATACCCAGAGGGTAACAGGAATACCTGTCGTGGAACAAAAACTGACACCTGGCAGTAGGTATAAAATGCAAACCCATGATAATGGAGTATAGTAATTTATGTTTAGGGTCGCTGCCTGGGGATCGCCAGGGCACGTCTGGAGCCGGCGCTGGACGTGACAGCATGCGGGACGTCGGTGGCAGGGTGTTGAGGAGGCGGGCCCCTGTCATACAATCAGCTACAGCCCAACAACAACAGCAAGAACAACCACAAGCGAGCCAAACAACAACAAGAGCTCCACTCGCTGAAGGTGCTGCGCTGGAACATCAGCCGGCGCTCACCCAAGCGGGACGGCCGAGGCAGCGCATGAAATGGACTGCGTCCATAAATGAGAATATTTTGCGCTTCTATTACCAGGTGACAAACCTCGGTCAAGAGACGATCGGGTATCGACAAAATCTCTATGCCGAATTTTGCAGGGAGTACCCAGAAATTCAAGTAACTGAACAACGAGTTGCTGATCAATACCGGGTAATTATAAGAAATAATCTTATCCCAGAGGCTAGACGCAATACCATCAGAAGCGAAGTCGAACGGGAGATTAATCACCAAGAGGTAAATGTAGATCAAGTCCCTAATGAAAAAGACATGAGCAGATCCCTGAGCTTACCATACAAGAAACTCAACCTGGTAATACACTACAGGACAACAACGAGTTACGTGATACTCTGGTAAGCGAAATGGCACGAGCTGTACAAGAGTTTAATGGAACAAATCCACTTAGCAGACCACCGCTACCAAAAATAAACTCTTCTAAAAAACTAGGTGCTCTGTTACAAATTATAAATACTGAAGTCCTACCCAATTACGTCGTAGAAGCCCATACGCTGGAATATTTGCATATGCTTATTTACTGTGCAGCAACAGCAACAGCTAATGTAATGGGAATTAAGATCAGAACACGACGGGGTACTAATGCCGGAAGGACTGATAACAGAGTTGCACCCTGGGAGAAACGGCTCCTAAACAAGATTGAATTATTGCGTAGGGACATTGGTCAAATGACAGAATATATACGAGGAACAACAAGTAGAAAAGTCGTTAAAAGAGCTGATCAAATAATGCTAAGCACTGCAAGACACTCGCAATATGATCCAGTAAACATCACAGCCCATCAGTGCCTGGATACATTAAAACAAAAACTCTCCGTTTACTCAGGACGACTAAGGAGGTACAAGGTTAGCAACAGCCGGAAATGTGACAATGCGCTTTTTGAGCATGCCGAGAAGGCGTTCTATCGGAAACTTAATTCCACTGTCGAAAGTGCCAATAAATCATACCCAAGCCAAGAAGACATTCAGGAGTTTTGGGGAAATCAACTTTCCACACCAGCTGCTCTTAACACCAATGCTGGATGGATAGAAGATACGACGCACAGCTGTCAACACTACCGCACAACTGGTTATGAACCCTTCACCACAGAAGAAGTCTCTAATATCATCAAAGAGCTTCATAACTGGAAATCTCCTGGACCAGATGGAGTTCAAAACTTCTGGCTTAAGAAGTTCTGGAGTGCTCATGAGTGCCTGTCAACATTAATTAATCGTGTTATTTCTAATCCGCAGGAAATACCATCATTCCTAACTCAGGGAACAACTTATTTAATACCGAAGGATCAAAATAACACCCAAGATCCAGCCAAATACCGCCCAATTACGTGTCTTCCAACTCTGTATAAATTGGTCACATCCTGTGTAGCCCAGCGTATCTACCAACACTGCGCTCTAAACAATATCATAGAACCTCAACAGAAAGGATGCGCTAAGGGCTCCATGGGTTGCAAAGAACAACTTATTATCGACTCAGTCATTTCTAACCAGGCATACACCAAAAAAAGGAACCTCTTCACTGCCTTTATTGACTATAAGAAAGCCTTTGACTCAGTGCCGCATGAATGGCTTGTAGATATATTAAGAATATATAAAGTCGATGATAATATAGTGACCTTCTTAAGACATATAATGACAGATTGGAAGACTAAAATTCACCTTCAAATACCTGGTGAAAACAATATCGAAACGGAAAATATCGCAATTAACCGCGGCCTATTCCAAGGAGACTCGCTAAGTCCCTTGTGGTTCTGTCTAGCGATGAACCCACTATCCCAGCTATTGAACTCCACTGACTCAGGTTTTAGCATTAAAAACAACAACACTGTAGTGGCGAAGCTCAATCATCTGTTGTATATGGATGATTTGAAACTAATGGCTTCCACTCGAACTCACTTAGATCAAATGCTAAAAACTGTAGAAACTTTTTCAAATGATATCAGTATGCACTTTGGGTTAGACAAATGTCGTGTACTAAATATAGTCAAGGGAAAGGTTCAGCCCGGGGGATTCGATATGCAAAATGGCCAAAACATCGAGGCTATGGGCGAAAATGACATGTATAAATATCTAGGAGTAAAGCAAGCGCGGAAAATTGACCATAAACAAATGAAAATCGAATTAACATCAGAGTTCATACGGAGGGTAAAACAGCTACTCCGCTCACATCTTAATAGTAAAAATTTGTTTAAGGCATTAAACACCTATGCATTTTCCGCGCTTAGCTACTCATTTGGCATTATTAAGTGGACTAAAACGGATATAGAAAGTCTTCAGAGAAAAGTACGAACACACCTCACAAAGGCACAAAAACACCATCCTCGAAGTGCAGTAGAAAGAACGACATTACCACGGTATTTAGGAGGACGAGGACTTATTGATATAAGCGAACAATTAGATAAACAGATTAATAATTTAAGAACTTATTTTCAGGTGCAGGCGGAGACATCTACTCTTCATCGCGCGATTTGCGCAGTAGATGACACAACACCGATCAAACTGAGGGAACAAGAAATGCGCATAGACCATCTTACTAAGAACGAAAAAATGCGCATCTGGATGGGTAAACCTCTACACGGGCGACATCCGAATGAGGTCAGTCAAGACTATGTCGACAATATAGCGTCGAACTATTGGCTGACATCAGGAAAGATGTTCCCTGAAACAGAAGGTTCATTACTCGCCATTCAGGATCAGGTTATACCAACCAAAAATTACTTGAAATATATTGTCAAAGACCCTCAGGTCCAAAACGACAAATGCCGATATGGATGTCAAGCCCAAGAAACGATCCAACATCTTACCGGAGGCTGCCAGGCATTTGCTGCAACTGAATATAAGGAACGGCATGACTCAGTAGGGAAGATCCTCCATCAAGAGATAGCTATTAAACTGGGACTTCTACAAACAAACCATCTCCCATATTATCAATACATTCCAGAGAGTATGCTTGAGAATGACCACTACAAGCTATACTGGGATCGCACTGTGCTCACAGACCAAACTGTAGCACATAATAGACCAGATCTCGTGCTAGTTAATAAACTAACAAGACAAACAACTCTAATCGATGTGGCGATACCTAACAACAATAATCTGCGTGTTAAGTACAACGAAAAGATTGCCAAGTACAGAGATCTGGAAATACAAATAAGGAGACAATGGAGAATGGAAGGTATCCAGACGATACCTATTATTCTTTCTACCACTGGAGTCATTCCGAAGAACCTCCTAGAAAACATAAAAAAGCTGGGTCTAAATGAACATCTATATAAGATCATGCAGAAATCTGTGCTACTTTCGACGTCCAGATGCGTGCGAAAATTTTTGGGAGATACACCGACGTACCAAGTCACCTAGGACTCGATAACATGGAAAGAGTCCCACCAGAGCTCAATCCTTTTGATACCGTAGGTATCTGGGATGAGTGAATTTTCCCCTTAGAGGGAGTGTGAGCCGTATGGCTAAATCTGGATAATAATAATAATAATAATAATAATAAAGATCCTTTTGATACCGTAGGTATCTGGGATAAGTGAATTTTCCCCTTAGAGGGAGTGTGAGCCGTATGGCTAAATCTGGATAATAATAATAAAGAAGAGAAGAACCAAAGAACCTCCTAGAAAATATAAAAAATCTAGGTCTGAATGAACATCTCTACAAGACCATGCAAAAAGCTGTACTACTCTCAACATCCCGATGTGTACGAAAATTTTTGGGAGATACTCCAGCATACCAAGTCACCTAGGGCTCGATAACACGGAAAGAGTCCCACCAGAGCTCAATCCTTTTGATACCGTAGGTATCTGGGATGAGTGAATTTTCCCCTTAGAGGGAGTGTGAGCCGTATGGCTAAATCTGGATAATAATAATAAGAGTATGCTTGAGAATAACAACTACAAGCTATACTGGGATCGTACTGTGCTCACAGACCAAACTGTAGCACATAATAGACCAGATCTCGTGCTAGTTAATAAACTAACAAGACAAACAACTCTAATCGATGTGGCGATACCTAACAACAATAACCTGCGTGTTAAGTACAACGAAAAGATCGCCAAGTACAGAGATCTGGAAATACAAATAAGAAGACAATGGAGAATGGAAAGTACCCAGACGATACCGATTATTCTTTCTACCACTGGAGTCATTCCGAAGAACCTCCTAGAAAACATAAAAAAGCTGGGTCTAAATGAACATCTATATAAGGTCATGCAGAAAGCTGTGCTACTTTCGACGTCTAGATGCGTGCGAAAATTTTTAGGAGATACACCGACGTACCAAGTCACCTAGGACTCGATAACATGGAAAGAGTCCCACCAGAGCTCAATCCTTTTGATACCGTAGGTATCTGGGATGAGTGAATTTTCCCCTTAGAGGGAGTGTGAGCCGTATGGCTAAATCTGGATAATAATAATAATAATAATAATAATAAGCTTAGCTACTCATTTGGCATTATTAAGTGGACTAAAACGGATATAGAAAGTCTTCAGAGAAAAGTACGAACACACCTCACAAAGGCACAAAAACACCATCCTCGAAGTGCAGTAGAAAGAACGACATTACCACGGTATTTAGGAGGACGAGGACTTATTGATATAAGCGAACAATTAGATAAACAGATTAATAATTTAAGAACTTATTTTCAGGTGCAGGCGGAGACATCTACTCTTCATCGCGCGATTTGCGCAGTAGATGACACAACACCGATCAAACTGAGGGAACAAGAAATGCGCATAGACCATCTTACTAAGAACGAAAAAATGCGCATCTGGATGGGTAAACCTCTACACGGGCGACATCCGAATGAGGTCAGTCAAGACTATGTCGACAATATAGCGTCGAACTATTGGCTGACATCAGGAAAGATGTTCCCTGAAACAGAAGGTTCATTACTTGCCATTCAGGATCAGGTTATACCAACCAAAAATTACCTGAAATATATTGTCAAAGACCCTCAGATCCAAAACGACAAATGCCGATATGGATGTCAAGCCCAAGAAACGATCCAACATCTTACCGGAGGCTGCCAGGCATTTGCTGCAACTGAATATAAGGAACGGCATGACTCAGTAGGGAAGATCCTTCATCAAGAGATAGCTATTAAACTGGGACTTCTACAAACAAACCATCTCCCATATTATCAATACATTCCAGAGAGTATGCTTGAGAATGACCACTACAAGCTATACTGGGATCGCACTGTGCTCACAGACCAAACTGTAGCACATAATAGACCAGATCTCGTGCTAGTTAATAAACTAACAAGACAAACAACTCTAATCGATGTGGCGATACCTAACAACAATAATCTGCGTGTTAAGTACAACGAAAAGATTGCCAAGTACAGAGATCTGGAAATACAAATAAGGAGACAATGGAGAATGGAAGGTATCCAGACGATACCTATTATTCTTTCTACCACTGGAGTCATTCCGAAGAACCTCCTAGAAAACATAAAAAAGCTGGGTCTAAATGAACATCTATATAAGATCATGCAGAAATCTGTGCTACTTTCGACGTCCAGATGCGTGCGAAAATTTTTGGGAGATACACCGACGTACCAAGTCACCTAGGACTCGATAACATGGAAAGAGTCCCACCAGAGCTCAATCCTTTTGATACCGTAGGTATCTGGGATGAGTGAATTTTCCCCTTAGAGGGAGTGTGAGCCGTATGGCTAAATCTGGATAATAATAATAGTATTGTCAGATTTAGTCACTACTAATTCAGGGTGTGATTTGAGGAAACGATTAGTTTCCTTAAAGCGACTTTGCAGGGGAAAAGGGTAACTCCTACTTTTAAACGAGTAATTAGTGATCATAAATGTATAATTACAATATTTCTACAATCAGGATCCGGAATTAATGATAATATGAACTCAATATCTGATAATATCTGTAGTATGTAGCTTTTATTATGATATCTTTATTGAGATAATTAGGTTTTTGTTTAAATCCACTTATTTTTCGTTTAAGGACAAATATAAAAACAAAACATTTTGGCACTTGTATGGGAGCCAGTATATTCTATTATTCTGGCTACATATGTAATGGACGATCTGTTGGATACCGTTCTCCAGGTTGTTCCTTTTTACGATCTTTGTATTGAAAATAATGTTGACGACATTATTATGTCATGTCCAGCTTTTGGACATTTTCAATAGGTATGACCCCCACATTTAATTTACGCTTGAAAAAGAGGATCAAAACCAATCTGTTCATTTTCTTGACACAATGATCACGAGAGGAAACAATGTTCTATTATATTTTTATTAAAATTGGTTGATGTAGATACCTCAGCTACCATTCTTACGACAAGTCAAACATGAAAGTTAATCTAGTGAACAAGACACTGTAAACTAGCTGACCCTCTTTTTGAAAAAAAAAGAATCTTAATATCCTTTTACAATTATTCCTAACAATTATTCCTAGATAATTCTTACCCCGAATCCTTATTAAGGAAAATCATCGTTAACACATCATCTGTTACACTCAATATACAAGGATACCCTAACCAAAATACAGTTGCTATGAAAGTTAGCTCTAATTCCCATTCACTGACTAACAATATTCCTAAAATTTCTTTTATATCACTTCCATTTATTAAGAAACCCTTTCTCAAATTGACCAAAATGTCTGCCCAATACTTACCAAATGTACAAATTGCATTTAAAAGCATTATAGTTGTGAGATCTTTGTACGCGTCATTAAAAGATACAGTGCCAAACTGAGATAAAAGTGATGTTGTATACAAACTAAGTTGGTTAGGCTGTGAAGGTTCTTATATAGGTTATACCTCCCAAAAAGTTTTCTGCAGTTTGACTTAGTTATTACGGGAGAGAATCCCATTAAAGCACTTTTAATTTGACGATAGAAATGATTTTGAAATAAAAAATATGTATTAGACTTGCAGTGTTTTATAAGAGATAATGTGTCTTGGGGGATACGATATATAGAGTCCAAGATGTAAATGGTTTCATCAGTGGGAATGTTGGTAAATAAAGAAACAATTTTAAAACTTACTAGTATATTTGAGGGTAAAACAGACATGTTTTTCGTGTTCTCAAGGAACTTAATACCAACTCTGACATTATTATCCTTTATCTTCCTAGTTAACTCTACCTCCAGAAATCCTAAAATTTCTTATACCCAGAGAAAAATCATCTCGAATTCCAAAGATATGCGGCCTTCCAAAAATCCATAAGCTCAATGTTTCTCTAAGACCAATTGTCAGGGCATACAACTGCCCCACTCAGAAATTAGCAAAATAGCTCGCTTTATCATTTCAATCATTAGCCGAAAACCCCTCGTCCTTTGTCAAAAACTCTTTTTATTTCATTGATCTTCTGAAAAACATTTCTATTTCACCCTCAGATATACTAGTTGATTTTGATATTGTTTCTTTATTTACCAACATTCCATCGATGAAACCATTTCCATCTTGGACTATATACATCATATCCCCCAAGACACATTAACTCTTATAAAATACTGCAAGCCTAATACATATTTTTCATTTTAAAGTCACTTCTATCATCAAATTAAAGGTGCCCCAATGGGATCCTATCTCCCGTAATAGCTGATATCTACATGGAACATTTCCAAACAGAAGCCCTGATCTCATCAAATCTAATACCCACCTGCTGCTCACGGTACGTTGATGACCACTTTGTCATTCGGTCCTATGGTAAAGACAAATTAGATCTCTTCCTCTCACACCTGAATGGAATACATCCAAACGATGGAAATTGAGTTTAAAACGTATTTGCCATTCCTTGATGTTTTTATTTAGAAAAACCCACCTCACAGTTTTTCCTATTCCGTGTACAGGAAACACACTCATACAAACAGTTATCTCAATGTCTAATCACATCATTACCCCGCCCAACTCAATTCAGTTATCAACACTCTTATTTCCTGTTCCATAAGACTTAGCGATAAAAATCACAGGTCATCCGAAATCAATTTAATAAAGCAAACACTCTTATAAAACGGCTACCACAAAACCCAAATCAGTAGAAGCATTTAAAAACATCCAAACCTAATTTCATACAAAAAAGAAACCTTGCCGCCGGACCAACATAAAATCATTCTACCTTTTATTAAAGGTGTCACTGACAAGACCAATAGAACTCTTACCGCTCTAAACATCAAAACCGTCTTCACTACTCACTCCAAGTTGTCCAATTTTGTCAGATCCATAAAAAATCAAATCCCCAATGAAGCCCAGGGTGACACAGGACAGACAAACAGACGAATCCATAATCGTATCTACGAACATTTATCAATCAAATATTCTGATACTACTTCAGCCCTAGCCCAACATCATATTCAGATACGCCACATAATATATTTCTAAAAGGCAAAAACCATCGCTCAAATCCGCTTGTTTCAATCCAGAATTATTCTAAAAGCCATCGAAATTTAAAAACGACCCAACAGCTTAAATAGGCGCAATGACGCCAAACGACTTCCGGCAGCATGGCGACCGCTACTTCGACGACCCCTCACCCCAAGCCACACCGCTCAGGCCACGTCGGCCCAGACAACGTCAGCGCATACCGTTCCCGCGCGTCCTAGTACTAAACTCAGCTGTGAGGATAGGTCGAATATTTGCCACTCAGTTCTAGCACCGCAACTGTTTAATGCAAAAATATGCATGAGTTTCCTTTTTGTAATAAACGTTGTTTTTTGATACTGGAAACAATTTTAATAAAATACACAAATATCGTACATATTTAACATAATGCCTTTCTGTAGTTAGCGATTCAAATACAAAGATGGATCAAAAAAAAGTAGGTCCAAAGAAAAAATGGTTAGATGAATTTGAAAAGAACCTTAAAGAGAAAGGTGTTAGAAATAAAAGAGCGATAGTCAAGCTATGCGCCTAAAAGGCCTGCATTAGAACTCTATATATATATATATATATATATATATATATATATATATATATATATATATATATATATATATATATATAGTAAACTCTTAAATATTGGGGAAAACTGCAAGAAAGACTCTAATGAGTATCAATTGTTTCGTTGAACGTTTTCGCCCTTAGAATTGTAGAGTTAGAATGTTAAAAATCTTAGCTAGTAACAAGATATTGGTTTTTTTGTTACTATGTGAAAAAAAAAAGTATTTTTACCGTTGGAAATGTATGGTAGCTTTGAACTTAAAACACAAAGGTGTACCGAAGGTTAATCGAAAAACCCAATGTAACTACATTTAAAAAGAAATAATTCTTTCAGAGCGCATGCGTTCTGATAAAACAGAACCTCACATTTAAACTTTCAAACAGTCAAAAATTTTGTTATTGCCGACAATTCAAAGAATTACTTTCATTTAAATATAGTTACATTGGGTTTTTCGATTAACCTTGGCTAGAACTTTTCGTTTTAATTTCAAAGCTACCATACATTTCCAACGGTAAAAAAACTTTTTTTTTCACATATTAACAAAAAAACCACTATGTTGTTACTAGCTAAGTTTTATAACATTCTTCGTTACCAGCTGTTCTTCGTGTATATAGTTTTATAACATTCGAGTTACCAGCTGTTCTCCGAAGAACTCTTTTTTTGTGATACGTGGTATACAGCCAGCTACAGTTGTTTTCCTTGTGGATTTTATAACCTTCTAACTCTACAACTCTAAGTTACGGTAAGATCACCAGTGTTTGTTAATAGATAATATTATATGGTAGCTAATTACTTCTTTTTCAGCCCTGAAGGAGATACTCATTAGAGACTTTCTTGCAGATTTCCCCAATATTTAAGAATTTACTATATATATATATATATATATATATATATATATATATATATATATATAAATATATATATATATATATATATATATATATATATATATATATGTATATATATATACCATGCGGTCCATATGTATGGAATAAATTCATTTTTAGCTTTATTATGTACTATGTGAAAAAAACCTTAAACAGGTCGATTTTTATTTTTAAATTGACAATTTACAGTATAAAAATATTATACCCTTCTAGCACCCCCTTTGAATTATAAGCACCCCCTCGAAAATTTTAAATGACAAAGGGGGTCGTGTGACACTTTGTTAGAAAGGGATTTTAGTCCTCTCTTCAGCAATATAATTTTTTTTTTAATTTGTGCCATTATAACTGAGAAAATTGATTTTTAAGATGTAAAATTTTGATAATGTCTCTATCACAAAACAGTAGGTTAAATGAAGATATAAATATCATAATATTTAGAATGTATTTTTCAATATAATTTACAATTAAATTAAGTGTTCAAAATGACCACCATTCACTTCTTGACAATAACCGATGCGATTTTGGAATTCTCGTACAACATTTTGTACGACCTCGGGGGTTATTTTGTTTATTTCTTCCGTTATCCTAACTTTTAAATCAGCAATACTGTTTGGTCTATTAAAATATACTTTAGATTTTAAATATCCCCATAAAAAGTAATCGAGAGGAGTCAAATCTGGGGATCTAGCCGGCCATTCGATCGTTCCACGTCTTCCAATCCACCTATTGGGAAAAACCTCGTTTAAATAATTTCTAACTATACGTGCAAAATGCGGTGGAGCTCCGTCTTGTTGGTAGTAAATAGATCGATCTATTTCATTTGGATAATCACCATCTGGAAAAGATCTTCGTAATGTAGGCACTAAAAAGTTAATCAAAAAATCTAGATAAACCTCACCATCAACTGTGCCCTCAAAAAAATAAGGACCAATAATTTTATTGTTAATAATACCAGCCCAAACGTTAACTTTTTTAGGATATTGCGTGTGACTCTCACACACCCAGTGAGGATTTTCTCTGCTCCAATATCTACAGTTCTGTTTGTTAACCGTTCCGTTTAAATGAAACGTCGCTTCATCAGAAAACATTATTTTGTTTATGAACTGCAAATCCGCGTTCATTCTGTCCATCATTATTTCACAGAATTCTTGCCTTCTATCAGGATCATCTTCATTTAACTCCTGAACCAACTGAAGTTTGTAAGGGTGATATTTTTCTTTGTGCAAAATTCTCAAAATAGATGATTTACTTACATCATTGACGGCGGCAAGTTCTCGAGTTGTCTTATGCGGATTTTCCTCAATCTCTAGAAGTACATCTAACTTTTTTTCATCAGTAAATTTAATAGTTCTACCTGGTTTGTCAATATTTTTTACATGTCCAGAATAACGAAACTTCTTTTCAATTTTGCTAACTGTAGACTGTGAAACTTGTTGACCAGGGTATTTATCATTAAACATTTCACAAACCTCCTTTTGAGTTCTTGTTTTGTTACCACAACCAATCATAATTAAAATGTCTATTCTTTGAGTCTCTGACAAATGAGCCATAATTAAATTTAATCCGCGCAAAAATATTTTACTAACTTTAAATACCTAGATGACAGCAGCCTACTCGATTCATATCAATAGTTTATTTGGCTTTTTAACTAATATTTTATTATCTTCAAAGTTTTTTCCCTAATTTTTAGCAAAACAGATACGAAAATACCTGATTATTTTTAATTTATATTTTAATAGACCAGGCAACACTGCTGATTTAAAAGTTAGAATAACGGAAGAAATTAACAAAATAACCCCCGAAGACATACAAAATGTTGTACGAGAATTCCAAAATCACCTCGGATATTGTCAAGAAGTGAATAATGGTAGTCAAGTTGAACATTTAATTGAAATGTAAAAATCAATTTTCTCAGTTATGATTGCACAAATAAAAAAAAACTTTATATTGCTGAACAGAGGACTAAAATCCCTTTCTAACAAAGTGTCACACGACCCCCTTTGTCATTTAAAATTTTCGAGGGGGTGCTTATAATTCAAAGGGGGTGCTAGAAGGGTATAATATTTTTATACTGTAAATTGTCAATTTAAAAATAAAAATCGACCTGTTTAAGGTTTTTTTCACATAGTACATAATAACGCTAAAAATGAATTTATTCCATACATATGGACCACATGGTATATAAATATATATATATATATATATATATATATATATATATACATATACATATATATATACATTTATATACATATATATACATATATATATATACATATACATATATATATATATATATATATATATATATATACATATACATATATATATATATATATATATATATATATATATATATATATATATATATATACATATACATATACATATATATATATACATATATATATATATATATATATATATATATATATATATATATATATATATATATATATATATATATATTATTGCGATATTCAAAGTCTTAGTGCGTCAAGCAATTAATTAGCTAATTAATTAATTAATTAATTAAAATTATTTAAATGGTATGATTATGATTCTATCACACTTTTTAATTCTCTTATCTCAGGGTTATATTCGTGCTTCCATATCTATGCTATTACATGTGAAAGGTAAGGTCCAAAGAATACCGGAATAATAAAAAACATATAGGATCTAACATTATATATTCAAATAAAAATAATGAAATAAAATTCACATTCAAATGTTTTCAATAAACAATATCTCACATAATGATTCTCAAAATTTTGTTCTACGTACGTGAACCTTCAAAATTAATGGTACAAACAATATTAGTTAAACTCTCAAAATCCCAATTATTACTCTAAATGTACTAATCAAAATATTTATATCTTTTCCAAAGTAATTGTAAAAATTGTGTTATCAATGAAAGAAAAACTGCAGAAAAACAAAACTATCTCTCTATGATGATGGCTGGTCCAAAGCCTTGTTCCTTGTAGCCTACACTATCTATTCTTAGCAGCTCCCTAGGTAATCAGCAATCTTACAACAAATTATTGCAAGTTTATCGTCCTTAATGATCTCCTTCAAATGCACGAATCATTCAAATTATGCTAGCTTCTTCTTCTCTCAATAAACTGAATCTCTCGTTGTCCTGAGTGAAAAAAGACTCTTGGAATATCTTCTCTTTGCAATAAACTGAATCTCTCGTTGGCCTGAACAGTGACTCTTGGAATATAAGTAGAAAATATAACTTACAATCTTTTACTGGATCAGCTTTTGTCAGGTACACTAACTACACGAAAACTCACAAAATTTCACTGCTACTGCTTCCTACCTCTGGGAATCTACCCCAGAACAACGGCCGTTCGCCTTGCACCCTTGGAAACCAACTGACTATCTTTTTTTTCCAAAACTAACTAACGTCTCATTCTCAAACCAAACCTCCCACCATTTTTTAATCTCATCCAATCAAAACGCGTCATACATCTTCCATTTCTTCATTTCGATAACACAACAAATTTTTACCTACAATTATAAAATTTCCTAAAACTTATTTACAACTTATCTTTTTCTACAAATTTTAATGAACTAACAAAAACATATCTTTCTAAAATCTATTCTATTGTTCTAATTACTGCACAAATTTATTTGAAAAAAAACCGCTTCTATTGTCTAGGATTTCACTTAAGCTTATGCAAATTTGTTTAAAACTCTTTTAAACAAATTAATTCACCACTTTTTAACGAAAATTTTAACCAAAAACTGCTATCGATTTTTTGTTTATAATGATAAAGTAATATACACCTCTAAATCTCTAGGGATTTTATTCTCTGCGACCTGACCGTGCGCCCCAGACTGCGTTATTACAGGTTCCATAACTTGATCAAACATTAACATTAAAACATTTAATATAAGTTTAAATTTAAACTTTTTAGTGAAATTTTAATGTTCTGTTAATGTAACTTTTTATTGATAAAGATAAAGTAATTCTGCAAATTTTCTCCTAAAGGTAAAACATTTAACATTAAAATGTGTAGGGGGTTTTGAAAGTTAATCGCAAGAAACGAAAGGTGAGTTATACTTGAAAAAGCACCATCGATTGCCTGTTTTACAATGGTTTTTCACGAAATTTGTTATAACTCTGGTTCTAATAATTGGATCAATCAATTTACCACACACAATTTTTTTTTTCATATCTTTAAAAGGGGTAATGTTCATTTTGGTAAAATTAAAGAAAAATATATAGTATATATGCTACATAATTCTGGCGTGTATAAGCTTTGATATCTTTTTGTAAAGTAGTTTACATTTGCCAAAGTGGTAGGAAAACAGAGACCAGCATTTCAGAACAGCTTTAAATAATTAATAAATATAAAAACACAGTTACTTGCAATACTAACTACCAATTTCTTCAACCACATTCTGCTAACAAACCACTCTTATTCTCTTTTAGATTTAAAACTCTTACATACATGCCAAAAGAGAAATATATTGAATATTCGGGAATTGGTATCTAAATTGGTAGAGCTAAATGTAATATACTTAAAACAGTTTTGAATAAACGGCTTGTGCCATGAGAGCCTTACATTTCTATCGACATAAACTTTTAAGTTAATTGAATGTAATAATTCAACTGGACCTACTTTACTAGATCCTCGACCCCATTTGTAATGTAATCAGCTGAGTTTTATTTTTAATTTTTTACTATTATATATTGTGACCTAATGTACCTATGCTTGTAATATATTGCTCGAACGGTGTTTTTACCAGACTCATTATAAGTAGTTTTGTCCTGGGATATGCAGAAGTACGCAGTAGTAGGAAAGAAGGTTAATTCCCATAACATACCCATATTATCACACATCTTTACACACTCTATTAAACTTGCTACAGTTTCCACTTCAATCCGCCTCATGTTAAATTCAAAAGTAAGATTAGTTGCCTGTCTAAGTCTACAAGTAAATTCTCTTTCGAAAACTACCTAGGTTTTAACAGCTTTTGTAGTTATCTCATAAACCGTTAACATCCATTAGATTTGACATAATTTTTATACCCCCTTAAAGAATAATTAACGATTGTATTGCCGAATAGTTTCTATATCGATTAGCAGTAGGTACGACAATACTAATACGTGTCATAAATTCTGGTCACATCATATCTGTTTAAAATGGCACCCAGAAGAGAGCAATTGGACTTTTGGAGTTCTTTTTACCAACTATCTCCTTAGCGCTGATAACCTAACCTATTTATTTTAATAATTATACTCCGTAAGTAGCAAATTTTTATATTAAATAATCTTCTGCCCACTAAGTTTATTCTTAAAGTTGTGTATACTTGAGCATTTCAGATTTACTTCCATTTTCCTAAATTTATAGCTGAGGATGATAGAGATGTTGAAACGCGTCCAATATTTTAAATAATAAAAAATTTTTAGAATTTTGTCATTTTACTTTAAGTTAGTAACTTTGTTAAAGTACATATCTTCAACAGTATAGGAGATACAATTTCAACAATTAAATTGTTAATAACAACTTATTGTGGCTGCATTGTGGCAATATTTTACTTTATTATATATAAATATGCTACTTATTATATAACTAAAGTCGCCATACTTTTACACTTAAATACATTTGTGTCATTTCTTAAGTAAACATTGAATGTTTCTCACGTTAAATGGTATAAAAGCCAGTTCTAGATAAGCTATCACGGGGATTGTTTAATTGACGGTTTTAGACAAACGGATTTTAAATCAAAAAGAATTTTATCCTAGGAACTTACTATACGATTTTATGATTTTACTAACGATTTTTCTTGTATAAACCGTTGTGAAAATTAAGTGAAAATGATAGATTTCTCACTTGAACAAAGAAGAGATGAATAAGAATAAGAATAAAAGAAATTTGACGTTTATTAAAGACGTAAACGTATTTCAATATATTTAATCTCTAAACCAGAAAGAGACAGCGATATTAAACTACTGACCCGAATGCGATTCCATGATCGTATGCAACAAACAGCCAAAGTTATTTTTCTTGTCTTATATGATATCCTATGGAAATATTGTATACAATAAAATGAGGCATATGTTTGTTTAAGTCAAATTTAAAAAAATAAACTTTTTAAACTATTGTATTTTCAGGTTAATCCCCTACTATACAGCATAACCTGACAACAAAAAAAAAAGAGATATGCGTAAAAGTAAATTTAAGATGCATACATTATTTAGTTGCAACCATGGATGTATAAACACAGATGGACTCAGTTATTTACATAAAATTGTGAAGTCAAAATTATTTGAATAGGTCACATTCTCAGCACCTTCAACTGTTGTCACGTTTTGTTTTAAAATTTCTTATTCGCGAGTCGCTGAAAATATTACTCCGTATTTTATACTCTACAGGTGCTATCAAAACAAAATAATAATTTATTGGTTAGATTAATATATTTAATTGTAATCAAAATATAAAGTGTGCACATAGTGGGCATTATCATTTAATAATAACGTATAATTTAGATATCAATCAATTATTTTATATGTAGAAGCACTGAAAACAATGGCAACGGTTGTTTACATTTCTCTGTCTTATGGATCTACGTCAAACTTCAAATGCTGTTCCATGTTTGTTTACTTTTTAGTAAAAGTTGTTTTTCGATATTTTGGCTGTATTTTGAGTGATATTTGTGAAAAGTGAAATAAAATAAACGAAATATTTACATCCCGATCTCTCATTTCATTTGTAAGTACATAAAATTTACATTATTTAAGATGAGGAAATGAGGAAGCGTGTTCGTTTACATTTTAATAGGCGTACCATTGGGTTTATACATGTTCATTAATGTATTAAATAAGATATAAGTTCATGAAATTAGTAGACATTTTTAAATTGTAAGTAGACATCATCTGATTAAAAAAGATCTATTTAGTACCTTTTTAATTAAATATTTCTCATGCATGCAACTAAATTAGTGAAATGAATAAAACTTATTTATTTTTGTATGTAGGTTTCCAAATATTATTGACGATCGAACTATTTTGGTAGCAAATTTAGGAGAAAACATAAAGATTTTTTATTGTAGCATTACTTTGATACCTATTAAAAATTAACTTGAATTCAACTATATTTTGTTGAATTAATTTTAAAGCAAATAAAATTGTATTTTAATTTTTCTATAAAGACGTGATTTGTTAATAGTTAAAATCTCGTTTTTTTAAATTCTTTGAACGTGTTTTTATACATTATTACTACTTCCAATTTTTAAAATCTGAATAATTACCCGCGAGTAAAAATTCAAGCACGCTTATGCTCATTGCGGAAGCATCACATTCTATCGAAGATTCAAAACATTGTGTGTTAAATGTATCTTATTGCTGTGTCATCTATGTTTATACGTCTATGGTTGCAACTGACAAAAAGTTAAGACAAAAATTAGCGAAAATAGAAATAAGCGGAAAAAAATAACAGTTTTAATGACTTAATAAGAAAAAACTGTTGGTTGTATATAAAAAATGTAGCGGTAAATTTGAGCTCCCCCACATATGTTATTCCTGTCTAAGTTGAAGCCGTTAAAGTGTCTATATTGCCACTAAAATTTCTAATTAGTGTATAAATCGGTTATGAAAAGAACGAATATGGGAATAAGTGGTAATGAGTAAGTGGACTCTCTGGCAAGTAATGCAACCACCGACCAAAGTATTGCTATCATAAATCCAATGCCTTGAACTGATCACAAAGTAAATATCAAAGACCACATGTACAGACCGTGGCAAACTACTTAGGATCACACTGCCAACAACCTTAAAGCATGTCTAAGTCAAGTAAGAACCAAACTCATCTTACCAAATAATAGAAAAAACCAAGTCATTATCAACCGACTTTGAATAGGACATAATTTCCTTACTCACAAGCATATCTTCAACCAGGAGGCTGCTCCGATATGTACCAAGTGCAACACTCAATTGTCAGTGAAATATATAATTGTTAAGTGTCCAGTGTACCAGAACGAAAGAATCGCGTGTGCCCTTAGTGACAATTTAAAAAGTGTACTAGCGTCAAATAATGTCATAATATGTATGTATTACTGTTTGTGTATGTCCCCCTGCTAATAACCGTTAGTGGTTAATGCGGGTATATTTGTTTAATTAAAAAAATAACGAAAAAAAAAACGAAAACCCTGATTTCATATATATATATATATATATATATATATATATATATATATATATATATAAATATAAATATATATATATATATATATATATATATATATGTATATATCGGAAAAAGGAGTACGACCGTCAATCCAATATATATATATATATATATATATATATATATATATATATATATAAGGATCACTCAGACGAGTGGTGGGTTTTTATATCGGTCTCTAGGTGGAGAAATAAAAGACAAAGTTGATAGGCTACTTTATCTATTTTGAGGACGTTTCGCTTTCGAGTTTTGAAAGCATCATCAGTTCATCTAAAAAATTTTACAATATGAGAACCACACAATCATGGAAACGATGTTAATTGTTACCTTAAAAAGATATGTAGCAGTCAATGTTATTAACAAACATGTGAATGAAACTAAGTAAATGGACATAATACGCTGATCTTGTATAAACAGTTAAGCAACTAACAACATATATGAACTTATAAAAAATTAGCACAGCAATTGACCATGTGGTCTAAAGTAAATTCAATGTTATTTAATGTTAATTAGTGAGTAAGAACCAAGAAAATCATAGAAAACTTCCAACTATTTAATGGATATTAAGCTTTGACTTTAACTTTAGGTAGCATTATAATTGATATTAATAAAATTTTAAAAAGTAGTAAAAATGAAGTTACCGATCAAAGCCCTATGAATGTCGCCGAGAAAATGGCGTTTAATGAAACAGGAACGAACTAAACCGCAAAAAGACAGCCAACCTTGAGGTCAAAAATACTTTTGACAGATCAACAAGGTGTAGATACCAACCCAAATTTTGGGCGGTTAATTTAAGTTTAAATGAGTTTGGATGACTACCCGGCTGCAAAGGACAACACAGTGAAAAAAGTTGGTAGTGTAATAGCAACTCCCCTCACTAATCAGCCCAAATTTACAACAGGAGATTTTCATTCAACCTCATAAGTATGTAATAACGTTAATCATTATGGCTAGTTAAACAGCCACAGGTGGTTAATGATTCTTTAATTTCCAAACAGCCCAAGGTTCAATATACTTGGAACTGTGATTTGCAAAGGATTCTATGAATCAATTACAATATTTGTATTATTTTAATATAAAATTGGTAGCTCTAATTAAAGTAATTAGTGTATTGAAATGCAATGTAGGTTGCATATGTAATAGTAAAATTAAGTAAAGACTATTAAGTTATTTTATTGATATATTTATTTATTTTATTTCTATTTATGTATATAAATTATTTTATGAAAAATGGAAAAAGGTTCAACTAGTACACCTAATATGACATTAATATAGTGAAAAGATCAAGTAGCCTAATTCTGCAAAATTAAAGCATGATATATTTGGCTCAAGTTACTTATGTCAGTTCTCTTATTCAAAGCATTAGGGTGTTTTAATATTGAACACATTTCCAAAAACTGTCTTTTAGCTAGATTGCGTTCAGTGGCAAGGATCTTAACTTCATTGAAATCCACTTCATGTTTTGTATTTATCGCATGTTGTGCTAGGGCACAAGTGTGTTTCGATAAATTAATGTCGCTACGATGTGAAGTGAGACGACCTTTTAATGATCTACCAGATTGACCAATGTAACATAAATCGCAATTAGCGCATGGAATTTTATAAATTGTGTTCACTTGTTCCAAAGTGGACAAGGGTGTTTTAGTTTTAGAGAACAAATTTCTAACAGTTTTGGCATTCTTAACAGCAGTTTTAACAGGTATATTATTTTGTTTATACAATTTATAAGCTTCTCAGTAACTTGAGGGAAATAAGGTAAAGAAGAATAATGTGTGATAGTATTCTCAAGAACGGTATTATGCAGAACAGTGCTATTTATAGAATTATTAGAGATGTTTCTAAGTTGGTCACCATCGGGTATGTCATAAATTGAGGATCCATAACTATGTGAATAAAGGTATTTATTGATGATAGATGAAGGATATGAATTCTCTATTAGAATATTTCTCAATAACTTAAAGGATTCCCTTCGATTAATTGGATGTGTCAATTTATTTAATCTGTAGCTCAAAGCTTTTATAAGGTTTAGTTTGTATTTCATGGGATGACAGGAATGGTAGTTAAGGAACCTATTAGAGGCCATTGATTTTCTATACCAACTTGTGTTTAGGGTGTTGTCTCCCATTCCGATGACACGCATGTCAAGGAAGGGTATACTATTGGTGGTAGTGTCCTCAAGTTCAACAGTGAACTGTAAATGAGGATCAAACTCATTGAAGTGGGATAGGGTACCCTGAACCTTGTCAGGTGGTAGGGCTAATAATAAATCATCCACATACCTTTTAATAAAAGGGATTTGAAAATCCAAAAGACCTAAACGGTCAGAAACCAAATCATCCAATACGAAGTTAACTAGGATGGGAGAGATTGAGGAACCCGTAGGTGTACCAAATGTTTGAAGGTAAAATTTGTCATCAAAGACCAAAAAATTAGTGTCAAACACAAGTTGCAACAGTTCTGCAAATATATCCCAAGACACCGGGCAGTTAGGTTTAATAGAATTCCAATGGTTTTTTAAGGAAGTGATTACACTGGACAGAGGTAAGTTAGTGAAAAGAGATACCACATCAAAACTTACTAAAATGTAACCTTGAGGTAGTTGAAAATTGTTAATAAATTCACTAAAGTTGAAAGAATCAACAATATTAAAGTCATTGTTGTAATTATAAGATTTAGATAAGATGTCTGTTAGAAATTTAGCTATTTTTATATTAGGTGAATTAATAGATGACACAATAGGTCTCATGCTCAACGTAGGTTTATGTATTTTTGGTAAACAATAGAATCTTGGAGCATATCCATCATAATTATGTAAAGATTTAGCTAAAGGTTGATCTATGATCTTAATATTTTTTAAATGTGTTATGAATTTATTTATTTTATTTGTGAATTTAGAACAAGGATTAGAAGAAAGTGGTTGATAGTATCTATCATCATCTAACAGTGATTTACTCAAACTGAAATATTGATCTTTGTCCATAAGGACAGTATCATTACCTTTGTCACTCGTAAGAACGAGAAGATTAGGGTGGGTTTTTAAAAACGATACCGTCTCCCTGTAAATCTTATCTAACTCTGATAAGGGTTGCCTAGGGCGTTTAGTGAAATTCAACAAGATGTTGTTAGAAGAAGACCTAAGAGATAAAAGGTCAGAATTGTCCGCATGAGACAAAATATTCTCAACATCTGCTAAGATTCTACTAATTGAGTAGTCCTTGAACGAAGGTTGAAGGCCAAATTTAGGACCCAAAGATAACAGCTTCAGTATGTCAGGAGGAACCTCAATATTAGATAAATTCTTAATCCACTTAGGATTAAATGGGATTTTCTTGAAATCAGGTGTGTCTAAGTTATTAAGTTTATTTTTAAGTTTTATCATGGATTTATTATAAATGTAATTAAATTTTTTATGTAGAGAAGCCTCAAAAGTGTCCAACAAATTGTCAGGTAGGTGACTATCCAGAAACGAAGTAACATTATTTATTTGAAAAGTTAAAGATTTAATATCTGTGTGAACCTTAGAAATATGGAAATTAAGCAATCGCACCCTCACCTGTCTATTTAAAGCTTGGCTTCTACCGGTAAAATTTTTTAGATGAACTGATGATGCTTTCAAAACTCGAAAGCCAAACGTCTTCAAAATAGATAAAGTAGCCTATCAACTTTGTCTTTTATTTCTCCACCTAGAGACCGATATAAGAACCCACCATATATATATATATATATATATATATATATATATATATATATATATATATATATATATTGTTATGATGTTTTGATTGTATATGAGCAATGAGTGTTTAAAATAAAATATATGAGTATAGGTTTTTTATCGCGGTTCTCAAAGAATTAGTTTGTAAGTACTTTTTTAAATTATCTTTATTATAACTATTATGAAAGAGACATATATATCTAATATAAACAATATAAATTTAAAACAACCTATCTAAAATTATATTAACAAATTATTAAATTATATTAACAACATTTGGTGCCTTTCTTTTACTAAATGCCTAAAGTTTTCCAAAACCAAAGTTATAATCACCACTAAATATCTTCTTAATCATCCTCGGTTATCCTTGTATTGGTGATATTGCATATACACTTGAGTGCAAAAGAATCGACTCAAAATCGATACTTAAGATTACACCTTCTGTTTTAATGTAAGAAGTATGAAAATAACAAGATGTAATGTGCATACAGTAACTTTATTATTGAACTTACAAAAACTGCTAATTTATTATTAGGAAGACGCAATATAAAAACAATATGCAATACGAACAGAGTTTATCAAATATTCATCATTGGAACTATCCCAAAAAAGATGTAATGAATAGAGAAATCATCAATTACAAAATGAATTTTTTTGTTTTTCAGTATCTGATATTACCACCCCTATCTCTAATAACACTTTCCAATCGATTTTGCATGGATCGAATGACTTTTATAGTTTATTCGTCTTCCGGGTTTGGACCGTGTCATTTGTGAGTGACCCAAAAGTGGGTTCATCTTTGAGATGAACCCACTTTTGGGTCACTCACAAATGACACGGTCCAAACCCGGAAGACGAATAAACTATAATTCTGACTCTGGCCGTGGAAGCCTACGATTTCATTCGAATGACTTTTCTAATAAATTCTTGAGGCATTGCTTTCCATTCATCATTAAGCGCAGCTCTAAATTCCATTATGCTCCGTGGTGCATGATTTCTGCTCCGGATCCTTCATTTCAGCTCATTCCAAACATGCTCTATTGGGTTTATGTCTGGACTTAACACAGGTCAAATTATTGTAGGTATACCGATCTCATTCAGATAGGTGGTGGTGACTCGTGCGGTATGACATCGTGCATTATCATGAAATAGAATAAAGGCAATGTCAATAAATCCCGCGTATGAAACCACCTCATGTTCCTCCAAAATATCTCTGATGTAACGATCCGCCGGTTAACCTCTTCCACGTCCTCCACCAGGCACGAAAACCAGCTCGGTTTTTCCACCCATGGAAATGCCTGCCCAAAACATACAAGAACCGCCTCCATATGACACAATTTCTCGTATACAACGTCGAGCCTTCTATAGACTCGACGCCTCTCGTCCTTGCTATGTAGGCAGATCCTACTTTCCCTCAAGAATAATACCTGACTCCATTAATAGTCTTCCCAATCCAGAGGTTCGCGAGCAAATTCTAGTCATCTTTGCTTCTGGGCTGCAGTTGCAGTTGCGAACTTAATTGACTGATGTATTAGTGGGTTGCTATGGAAATTGATGTTTACGATGTTAACCAAATGTGTTTAGTGGGTGCGTGTCGATTTCAATGGGTCAAATTATGACCCCCTCTCTAGTGTTTCATTATTTATTTGTAATACGTCACCCGATTTACCAAAAATCAAAACTTTTTTTAAACTCAATAATGAGGTTAATAATTGTACACTAAATATTTTTAAATTTACACCTTTTTTTATTGAAATAGGAGACGTACTTTCGCAAAATAATTTTTAGTCGATTTCTTTGCACTCAAGTGTAGATATTACAATTTAAAATTCTTTTAATTTCCATATAATATACTATACTCCTGTATTAAACTATTTATATTGAATTAATTTACACTCTTACTCTCCAACTGTAACTGAATTAATGAATTCTTCTAAGTTAATCGTTTCTTCTAATTTAATTTAATTGTAACTGTCTTGAACTAACTTTCTTGATAAATCTAATTCAACATTATGGTTCAACAACTATCTTAAAAATCATCACCTTAGAGAGGGTTCGACATAAATTTCTACAGGTGTGCGCCTTTCAAAGTTGGATTAGATTAGCAGACCATGACTACACTATCATAAGGAGAGGTCTATGAGCTTGCCTGTTAAGTGCGAGGAGGGATCTGTCTTTCTCTTGTGAGTGAGATTGATCTTAGAGTACAATATTACCATGGTTTGTCTCATCTATGTACTTTTACGTTCCATTTTGTAGAACAACCTAAATCTAAATGTATTTAATATGTCTCTCAATATATAAATATTAGTAGAAAAGAGTTACTGGTAACATAGAGTTTTGAAACTTAACTTTGTAAAATGCTTCATGTTTTTATTGTAACTGGGTAATACGTTACATATTTTTTTATTTTTAATGTTAATTTTCCATCTTTATAGTGCTGGATCTTAGAATCTTGCAGCTAACTGTTGGGTTTATAGGTTTAAATATGAGTAAAAATATTATCATATAAATGTATATAAAGTTCTTTCTAGAATTAAATCATTTAATTTTTCTGTTTCCAACTTAGCAGAGTCCTTGAGTTCTGTCTTTCTGTGAGTAGAACGCCAGACAGTAAGAGTTCTCACTGACCGCTGGTAGTGTGTGTTATTGGATTAGGATGTAAGTACTACAAAGAACTCAGAATGTCTGACGGCTGTCTGTTGCTTGTTAGGCTTTAATTTGACATTAGAATTACAAAAAAATTATTTAATTACTGACAAGTTCTTCTCACAACATTTAGAACACTAAATTATACTACATTTACCCTTCCCTATTTGTGAACAAAATATTGCAACTATCTTGGTTTATTTTTAGTTCCAGCTGATTTACAGCTAGATTGAAAATCTTAATTTTCCAATCTTGGTTCATAATTATCATCAGGTTTTTGAACAGGTAAATTTTCTGTCACATCTGGTATTGATTTAGTAGTGGAATTCTCTAATGTGTTATTTGGACTTTCATCTTCATCATTATCGTGATTCAATAATATAACAATTCAATAGTAAACTTTGTATACAGATTGAACGAAATAAATTCGGAACATAGGAATATAATGTATTTCGGCTCAATTCTGCTGTAGGTGGTTGGCCAACAAAATATTATCAAATAATTATATAATAAAAATCCAATACTTCAGCGGGCTGCTGGATTTCGAACTCATAAAAATTGAAAGCTACACATAAATCTACGATTTATGCTGTCAAACCAGTTATAGTCCAGGAAATGAAGCATTTCACCTCGCAATTTTTTCGTGCTCCCTGGATTGACTTGAAATTTAACAGAAGGTAGGTAATAGCCTAAGGATCAAAATCTATATCGAACCAAAGTGAGCCAAAGCCTAGGGAGTGGTTGCCACCCCATCTCCGGGGTGAATTTTTTTTTTACGTTTTAACTACAGGTTTCGATTAAAAAAGTGATTCTAAGCAAAAAATGTGCTATACATTTTTTTTATAAAATGATATTTTTCAAGTTATTCGCGATTGAAAGTAATAACTTTTAGACGAAAAAATCCACGTTTTTAATCGATTTTTCGCGAATAATTCGAAAATGGTGCATTTTATCAAAAAAATTGTAGAGAACAAATTTGTAGCTTTTAGAAAGACAAATACAATTCATTTTTTAAAATGTTTTTGGGATATAATAGGAACCGAAATACGGCCTATCAATGTTCAGCGGTTTTCTTCAAATGCCAAATTTGAAAGATTCAAAATCAAATATCGGGAAAATGATGCATTTTTGGAAGAAAACTCACAAAACCTTTTTTAAAGAGCATAAATAGACCTATCATAAAAAAGACTCTAGCTTAAAAATTGAGTGAGTTATGATGAAAATAATGTCAATACCTCATTTTTTACGAAAAAATCGATGAAAACAACCCCCTAACCACCCTCATAATTAAAATCGATCTTCACCCTTCTGAAATTCCCTTTGTACATGTATTGTTAATACGTCCAAGAAGTTTGACCCATTTAAAATGCTTTGTGTTAGAAAAAGTACAGCTTAAAGCGAGAAACGATTTACAATTTCATATTTTTTACCCTTCTATTTTTAAATATGCCCGAAAATACTGAACATATGAAAGAATACAAATTACCAAATTGTAGATTTTTTAATGACTAAAATTATCCTTCATTTAAATTTGTTGTACAATGAATATTTGGCGAGATATAGCCGTTTAAAGCATCGATTAACGATCAAGCACCATCTTTTTCGAGCCCTTTAAACTCACCCCATTTAAAAACCAAGGGTTCCAAAAAGATTTAATTCACAGATTATTGTAGCTCTTAAAAACCTCTACAAATCGTTTTTGAAGAAACACTCTATCGTTAAAAATGAAAGGAAATACGTTAAAAAAAACCAGTGAATTTTTTTCCGGAAAATTCTATTAGTATTGTACAGTACATTTCGGAGCATAATAATCTACAAAACCGGTATATTAGCTAGTGGGGCGTTATACATTCGAAATTTTAAGCGTTCTTATTTTGAAATCCCATACAACAGAATAAAACATCTGCTCATATGTCTATGGCTTGGCAATGAAAATATTAGAGCAACAGATTGGGGATGGTATTCCAAAGATGGTTTGTTATTACCCGTACGCATGAACAAACAACCTGCACTCGATGAACTTTTGAAAATTATTTTTTGGCAATGCAAAAAAGGATGCGGTGTTTCATGTGGGTGCAGAAAAGTTGGTTTTTACTGTAACTCTACTTGTTCTGGGTGCTCAGGTGAAGGGTGCAATAATAGTCCACCAATAATTGAAGATGAGGATGACATAGATCACGATGAAGATGTAATTGATGACGAATAAAATTAATATTATAATTGTTTTACCTATAAATGTAAATATTTTTAACTATTTATGTAAACGTATAAGAATATATGATGCCTTTTTATGTTGATAAATTTTTTTGTATTTAATTCTACTTTTTTCAATTTATATCTTATAAATTAGTTTATAAAAACTGCAATGTTGTAAAGGGTGATTTTCAAAAGTTGAAAAGTTGCAAAATTTTGGCAACAAAAATTGTTTTCACCTATAGCACTCATAACAATTGATTTTTAAGGGTTGAAAATGTATGAATTTGTATTTTAAAGTATAAAAAAATCACTATTTAACTAATCCAAACCAAATTTTACTCATCTTAAGATTTATAATATTATTTTACAATTTTTGAAAATAAGGGGTAGTTTTCACCCTAAGAACAATCAGGGTTCATCGGCATGACATAAACTATAAAGCAGAGGGTGAGTTGAGCTTAATTCCAAATTTTTATGCAAATCGTTCCAAGGTGAAATCATTTTCTTCGCTTTACTAATTTTTTTATATTAATCTCTAATAAGGGTCGCTTTTTAAGGGTTGAAATATGATGAAACTTTATTCAAAAGCACGAAACTATTATTATTTAATTAATTCAAACCAAATTTTACCCATATTCAGGTTTAATATGTTATTTTATAATTTTTGACAATGCGGGTAGTTTTCACCCCTTAGAACAATCAGGGTTCGTCGAAATGACATAAACTATAAGGCAGCGGGTGAATTGAGTTTAAATCCAAATTTTTATCCAAATCGATCCAAGGCGAAATCATTTTTTTAGAATTAGTAATTTTTTTATATTAATCTCTAACAAGGGTTGCTTTTTAAGGGTTGAAATATGATGGAACTCTATTCAAAAGTATAAAATAATCATTATTTAACTAATTCAAACTAAATCTTACCCATATTTAAGTTTAATATGTTATTTTATAATTTTTGAAAATTAGGGGTAGTTTTCACCCTAAAACCCTTCAGCGCACTTCGGTTCGATATAGATTTTGATCCTTGGGCTATCACCTACCTTCTGTTAAAATTTCCACTGGATACATGCAGGACGAAAAAATTGCGAAGATTTAACTATTTTCGGGCTTCATTTCCTGAACTATTATCGTTTCCTTAAACAAACCCGTCTTACGCAAACAACATTGTTGTGAGACAGATAGTTGAACGATATTTTATACAATGTCTATACCCAGGTATGGATTTATTTTGTCCGAGTTTTATATTGGTCCACTATTTCAAATGCAGTTCAAACAGACATGTATTAAATTGTATATTCCGTTTTAATTTGGTTCAATCTGTATAGTACAGAGCTCCTGATAAAGCAGTTTTTCATTTAGTGATGTCTAAATATTTGGTTTTCAATGCTAGATTCACCAATTTCCATATAACTGATTGTATCTTTCAACTTAACCATTTCCTTCATGGTTATAGGGTGTTGTTCTACTTGAAATATTCCTTTAGAGTGTAGATAATTAATAAATTCTTGTGAAGTAAAGCTAGTTCTCCTTGTCAGATTTTATATATGCCAGCATTCTATATAAACAAAATAGTGATTTAATCTGATTGGTTTCAATTGCTTTCCTACCAGATAATGTCTGCATTTTTTTATTACTTCAATGCATTTGCATTTTTTCAATTCCATGTTTTCATTCAGAATCTGTGAGAGTATGGGTGAAAAAAGCAATTGGTTTTCCCCATTGATTGCTTCGCTTGTGTAATTATAGACCAAATTTATTAAAAGCATGTACTTATCTTTGTCTTTTAGGGATTTATCTTTAGATTCATTGCTTTCTAAAAAATCTTGAATGTTATATACCAATGTTTGAATTCTTTGCGAATTATGAGAATAAAATTGTAGTAAAATGCCTTTTGCAGAATTAGGCTTTTATTCACATAAAACTTGACATACTAAGACAAAACAATTATTTAAATACTGACCAGTTCTTGCCACAACATTAATAAAACTAAATTATAGTAAACTTAGCTTGTATTATTAATATTTCTTGTAACACATATAACATTTCTTGTAATATTTTTATAAATAAAGATTTTATTCTATATTTTATTCTTTAATTTTTTAAACCACTTTGGCATTTTAATGTAATGTAAAATAAATATAGTCTCAACATAACAAAAAAAACCCAAAAAGTATACGAAAAATATTTATTATCGTATAGGATAAGGATTCTTCTTGTTATTTTAGGATTATATCGATTTTCCTTTACTTTAAAATAAGTTCACAATCCTAGGTAATATTACTAAACTTTTAAATTTCGCGCCATGTATATATAATTACGCGCCCGGTCACTAGGTGATGCGCCAACCATTGTTTTACTCGTGCTATGCTTAATGCCTGCCTGCTCCAAATTACCTGGTATTTATATCATTACATCATTCCAGATTGTTCCAGCAATAAATCATGTTCGAAACTATTCATCTTATGAATATATTAAAGTTCTGGAATAATCTACTATGCAAATAGGATTAACTGTCTTGTAACTACAGATAGACTAAGCATAAGAACACAATTCCTACAGCCTATCACCCGCAATCGAATGGAATGGTACATAAATGAGACCGTTGACAAGTCTTTCGTATCTATAAAAAATGGTGTCCAATCACCAGTGAGACTAGAAAACTATCAACTTCCGGTCTTAGTCAGGGCGCACTGTTCTCTGTTAATGAATCAACAGCCAACCACCAGCAAAAGTCCTATCTGGACACAAGATGCGTTTGCCTTGTGATCTAAACAATAGGTCTGAATTATGAAAAGTATTTATTGTACGTTTTTGGTGATTTATATTCAACATTGATGTTATACCTAGATGCAACAGGGAGATGCACTTTCACCACAACTCTTCAACTTAGCTCTGGAGCACATAATCAGAAGTGCAAGAATCGAAAAACCGAATACAGTATTTCATCGAGAAGGACCAAACTTACTACTGGCATTTGCAGATGATATAGATCTAATAGGAAACACGCGATTAAGGATGAAGGAGACTTTCGTAAGGTTTGAGAAGGAAGCAGAGAAGATGGGGCTCCAAATCAACGAAAACAAGACGAAATATATGTATATGAGCCGCAATAACCAAAGCAGAGACAGAATCGGTCAGAACATTACCATCGATGACTTTAACTTTGAGCGAGTTAGGGAATTCAAGTATCTTGGAACAACAATAACTGAAGACAATAACGGATCACAAGAAATAAACAACAGGATTCAGGCCGGCAACAGATGTATTTTTGCCCTCCAAAACCTTATAAAATCAAAACAACTAACACGACGTACGAAGATACAGGTCTATAAAACAATCATACGACCCGTTGTGATGTATGGAAGCGAAACGTGGACGATGACAAAGGCAAATGAAGAGAGACTACGTGTTTGGGAAAGAAAAATCCTAAGGAAGATCTTTGGTCCGGTGCTTGATGAAACATCAGGACAATATAGGATAAGAACTAATAAAGAGCTTGAAGAACTTTACCCAGACGCCAACATCATAAAAGAAATAAAGTCCAGAAGACTCCAATGGGCAGGACACCTCAGAAGACATTCTGACGAACGAACAGTAAGACTGGTGTGGCAGGAAGTCCCAACGGGAAGGAGACCACGCGGACGCCCTCGTCTCCGGTGGCGAGATAATATAGCAGGAGACCTAAGCACTATGGGCGTGGAGAATTGGATGGAGGTTGCTCAAGACAGAAAACAGTGGAGGCATGTTGTCGAGTCGGCTAAAACCCACGAAGGGTTGTAACGCCACGGAGTAAGTAAGTAAGTAAGTAAGTTATACCTAGATAGTTTTATCATACGTTAGAAAAATATAGTAATATATGGCAATGTATTAAAATTTGTATGTGTGGTAATGAGATTATTATCGTTATTGTTTGGAATAATATTTGGTATGTTATTGATTTTTAGGCTGCATCGTAAATATATAACTTTGTAGACTTTATTGACAATTGCGTTCTAAATTTGCGCTATGTTTTATCATTTTTGGTCCCTATACAGTATAATTTCATACCATATTTGTTGCAAATTTCCACAGTTTGGTCAATTACTGTTTGTAGATCCTAAAAATTATCTTTTACCAAAACTGTATTATCTGCAGATCGTAATTTGTTACGAATACCTCACTGGTACTTAAAATATCGATGTTTATTCATTGCGTCTCAGTACTCAGATTTCCTGATGCAGAAATATCTCTAATTTTTTTATGTCGCAATTTTTAGGGCTCATCTTAAGATTCTTAGAGCCCCTCGCCATTAAAATTCTCCCTGATACTGGGGACAGTATTGTTTCGATTCTTACCATTGATAATTTGGTAAATGGTTTTTCGTTGTCCCATTCACCGGCTATACCTCCATTATTTGACATTTTTTCAGAATCTTACCTTAAAATAATTCTAATATTAAATTTTTCTGAGCCTCTAAAGTATATTAGCTGCTGATTTGGTCAAGGTTGCTTATATATTAAAAGCTGGGTTGCTTCTTTCACCAGTTCAGTCTTATTGAATTCTGTATACTGAGCATACACATAAATTTGTTTCTTGTGGTAAAACTCTTAATGTAAAAAGTTTTAATTTGATAAAATTGTTGTTAGGGACACTGCTTACTTAACTCATTTAAATTACTAATTGAAAACGTTGAGTTGATCCTTTTTAAGTTAAAAATCTAATTTCAGTGCTAAAACAATTATGATATATTTAGGAATCTAGCTGAATGGCTTTTATTTTCAGGATTATTGTTAAAAACTGAATTAAACCATTAAACCGTAAAAGCCGAACGAGAAACTTCTGTAATTATTTATGTAAACGTCTGGCCGAAATAATGTTCAAAGGAAATAAAATTACGTATTCTCTTGTTGGCCTTTACCCAAAATTTAAATTGATGATGATTCTGAAAAGATTTTCCGGTTGGTTTAAAGCTTATCATTGATACAATCTTTAGTAGAGCCCCTGGCTACGCCGAAACTTTTCACCCTTTACCGCATTTGAAGTGTATTAAGTTCACAAAACACGCTGAAATAATTGAAATAAGTGGATGGTATGTTAAAATTAAAGGTTAAAAGATTTTATCGTATCTGAAAAGATCAACCAGCATATAAAATAGTATGACTAGATCTGAAAATTAGATTTAAACAAAAATATATTTGTAAGGGGGATAACGTGTAGGTGATATTAAAATATATCCAATTTTTCATAGCTAATATGCATTATTCTTATGTATCCATATTTAGCTTTTAAATAATTTGTAGGTATGCAATTTAGTATAAAATATTTTATCAATTGTCAAAACCGTCACTTATATCAAAGTCATATATGCCACTCAGTGGAAGTGCTATAAAGCGTTTGATACTGTAGAGAACGACAAGCTGATAAAGATATTTACAAATATTAGAATAAAATTCCCGTGATCTAAGAATTATATCTTTACTATAATCAAACACCATTTATCGAGTCAGAAACAAGGGAATTCGATTATACTAAAATTAAAAGTGCGGTCTGACAGGGATGTATACTATCAACCTTGGTGTTTATATATTGAAGCCCCCAGGGGTTCATGAATAAAATCACAAAAATTAATTAGAGATATAGACATTTGGCAACACAATAGTCAAAACGTAAACAAATATTTTATTTGTCGTTTACAATAAACTCAATTTCTGAGAGTTGTAACGGGAAATAAATTATTGAAACTTTCCAACGAACAATTTATATAAGACATTCAGTGAAGGACAGTGCTAAGAAAAAACTTTAAAATCGGTGAAATTACATTGAAAAACACCAAGGCCCTATAAAATGTAAGATAGCTATAATTATTAAGCCTATGTAACATCAAAGCATAGAAACGCAACTCTTTGAAATTGCGACGTTGCCGTTGTTAGTAGACTTTCGGGGTAGACACAGAAAAATAACAACGTTTAATAAAAATAAAATAAATACGGCAAACGCTTTTTTTTCTAATCTTTTAATGTGAATGATAGTATTTGGCACCGGAAAATGGAAAAATATACGAAACATTTAGACAGTGATGATACACTTTTATCAGGAGTCAGGAGGAGGGTCAAAAAGGAAGGACATATATAAAGACAGCGAGGACGAAGATAACATTTTTAGAAAGAGCAAGAAGTTCTCGAGAACAAAAACCCCAGAGAACAAAAATGAGAAAACAAAAATTGATCAATTACTAATAATGAAGAGCCACCGCACCGATGACATTAGGGAAATAAACAAAAATGAAAAAGAGCGCAAGTAAACAATAGAAAAGCTCATTATGGAAAACAGAGAGCTGAGAAAAGAAAATGCAGAATTAAAACAAGAAAATATAGAGATCACGGAGGAACTCAAATAAATAATAAAAAACTTGAAAGTTATGGAAAAATACCGACGAATAATTAACATAGTTATGAACGGCCTAAGGATAGAAATATATGAGCAAGCAGGGTTAAAAGAAACAATCAACAATTTCATCAAACAACTTATAAAAGTAGAGGTTAAAATAAGGAATTCTCACAAGCTAGGCGAAAAAACATGCCTAATAGAATTAGAAAACCAAAATAAAAAAAAATAATGGAAACAAACTATAAGATAGAAATTGAGAGTACAAAGTATATATTTACAAAGACGCAATAATAAAAGAACGAGAAATACAGAAAACAAGTGGAAACATTACCCAAGAAGAAAGAAATAAAGGAAATAAAATCAAGATTGGAGTCAAAAAATATGGGTAAATAAAAGCGAATGTAAGTGGAATGATAAAGAAGTCGCCATAGTCAAAAAACTATCAACTAACTGTACTACTGGAATAATGTTGACGAAACAAGGACAAAAAAAGGTTAGCGACAATACAAAAAAAAAGGAAAAAAATGAAAACCGGACCAAAATACAAGAAAACATGTGGAAAAGAAAACTTACTTTTAGGAACATGGAATGTAAAAAAGGGACATACGGAGAAGGCAAACTTAGAAATCGAAAAGTTCCATTTTGACATAGTAGCTTTGCAGGAGACGAAACAGCTGGGAAATGGTATATTAGAAAAAGAAGATACAGTGTTTTTTAACAGCGGCGGAAAGAATCGAACGTTAGGCACAGGTTTTATGACAAGACAAGAGCTAAAAGAAGCAATAGTAGAGTTTAAACCAGTATCAGACGCCATATGTAGTATCAGGTTAAAGGGAAAATACCAAAAAATCACCCTCATAAATATTCACGCGCCTTCAGAAGAAAAAAAATATGATGTCAAAGAATGTTGCTACAGTGAATTAACAAGAACAATCAAAAATATACCCAGATATGATATGAAACTACCAAAATAAGGAAGGAAAAAGTATTTAAACCGACAATAGGAAAATATAGTAAACACAATGAAACTAATGAGAACGGACAATTATCGTGATAGATTTCTCAAAAGTAAAAATTAAACCATATTGAGCACATATATCGAAAGAAAAGAAATACATAAGAAAACATGGATATGGATATACTAAAAACCAAATAGACAACGTGCTCATCGAAAAAGAAGAACATCAATATATAAAGAAGATAAGAACATACAGAGGACCAGATGTTGACTCAGATCATTACTGGTGGGCATCAAAATTAAGCAACTGATAACAAATATCAGAAAACAAAAACAAAACGTAAAGGGAAACATAAAGCAAGTAATGAACAAAGCAGCAAAGGAATGTAATAAACAAGATAATAACAAGAGAAAAGACGCCCAGAGTACCAAAAAGAAATAGAACTAAAAAAATCATTAAGGATGGAAATGACCATGAAAGAAACAACAGAGACAAAGAATAGATATATGGAGCATAGACAAAAAGTAAACAGGGTGCTGAGAGAAAAGCAGAAAAAACACATAGAAAATAAGCTTACAGAACTAGAAGAAAATTAGAAAAATAAAGATATAAAAAACCTATATCAAGGTGTTAGAAATAAAAAAGAGGTTTTCAACAAAAACCCATATTCGTTAAAAACAGAGCAGGAAATAATATAAGCGGTGAAGCAGAAATACTCGAAGGATGAAAAGAGTATTTTGATGAATTACTAAATGGCAATAATAAGTCAAACTAAAGATAATGTATAAAATCAGAAGATAGAATCGACCACTTAGAAGACAAAGAAGATAGTTTTCACCCAGCAAAGAAGAAATCGAGGAAATCATAAAAAATCTGAAAAATGATAAATGCCCCGGAAGCGATAACATAACAGCAGAGATAATGAAATTTGGCGGAAAACTGCTAAATGATTGGATATACAAGATCATAAAGGAGATATGGATAAAAAAATAAATACCAGAAGATTGGAAGGAAGCAATTATTTGCCCATTACACAAAAAACGAGACAAAACAGAATACAGTAATTACAGATGAGTAGTGTTACTAAATACCGTTTATAAATTCCTATCAAAATTCATAAAAGATAAGCTAGAAAAAGAAGTTGAAAATATAATATGCGAATACCAGTGCGGATTTAGACTAGGGAGAAGCACAACGGACCAAGTATTCGTAATCAACCAACTATGGTAAACAACGTCGTAATGGTAAAGAGCGTGGTTGAAAGAATTACTTTTAAATTTATGCCTAAAAAAATAATGCAAGAAGCAAAAATCAATACAGAAGGACTTCTATATCATAAAAGACACCAAGTTTTGGTATTTGCGGATGATGAAGTGTTGCAAGCAAGAGGGGTAAAAGAGCTCCAAGAGAGAGTACAGAAAATAGTTGAAGCAGAAAAAAATGGGACTTTTTATAATTGAAACTAAAATAAAATGTATGCAGTGGACAGATGATCAGTTCAGGGATGGACAAAAAATTACAGTAGAAGTAGAAGAAGGATCATCATACGAATTCGAAATGGTAGAAAGATTTACATACCTAGGTGCAATAATATCCCGTACACCTAACATTAAAGCAGAAATACAAGCTAGAATAATGGCAGGCAAAACAAAACTATACATACATATACAAAACAACTATACAACCAATTGTAACATACTGCAGTGAGACATAGACAATGACAAAAAATAAAGAAGATGCACTGGAGATAATATGGTAAAGGAAAATCCTGAGGAACATATATGGAGGAATATTAAGGGACGGTTTATAGATAAACAGATCAAATGATGAGTTAAAGGAATGATATAATCAACTTAATATAATAGGAGCCATAAAGGTACAGAGACTAAGATGGCGAGATCCCTAAAAAGGATGCCAAACACGAAGACTCCAAAAAGGGTACTTAACTATACCATAGATTTAAAAATAAGAGAAGGAACGCCAAAAAATAGATGGAATCAAGAGGTAGAAAAAGATATGGAAAAAATTGGACTAGAAAGCCTGAAAAGAAAAATGAATAACAAGAAGGAATGGAAAAAATCACATATTGAGCCAGAGAAGATCTCAATACAAAAAGAAAATAAAGAAAGAACAAACTTTTCAAGCCATGTGCCTCTAAGGCCTTTATTGTATATATATATATATATATATATATATATATACTATATAATATATATATATAGATATTATATATATATATATATATTTATATATATATTATATTTATATATATATATATATAATATATATATTTATATATATATATATTATATATAGATATATATATATATATATATTATATATATATATATATATATATATATATATATATACGTATATATGGAATATATGGACATTCACCACCAAACAATAAAAAGACAAAATTTATCTCTACGATATATATCTCTACAAAGAAACAGAAAATTGGAAGAATCATTGTGAATGGTCAACCAATAGAAAAAGTGAAAACATACACCTACCTTGGCATGAAAGTCAATGAAAATTGAGACCAATCAGTAGAAATCAAATGTAGAATACAGAAAGTAAGATCTCGATGTTATATATTCCCTATACTGTATACGGAGATAAGGCGTCGAATTTCACAGACGCTACTGGCAAGAAAATTTAAGTTTTCGAAATGTGGCTTTATCGTTGAGTCCTGAGATATGATATACCGACCACGTTATTAACTAGAAGATTTTACTAGAAACGAAAAAATAGATAGTTTTAAACCACGATAAAAATAGCCAATATCAAATACCTTGATCACATCACGAAGAACAGCATGGGAAAGAAGCTGAGGTAATTTTGACAAACATTTTTTTTTTCAGAAACAACGCTTAAAGCGTTTCTCGAGTGTTAGCTATGCACGTAAAATCCCGGAAAATCAATTTTAAATAAAAGTTGTATCAATTTGACAAATTTTACTCCCAGAATGGAACATATATGGGGACACTGTACATTCAGGAAGAGATCATTTATTTGTAGTTACACAAAGGATAGTCTCAAGAGAAACAATATAATGAAATATTACTAGGAACGAGACTGAGAGCTTAAAGTCTGCTTGTCTGCTTCAGTGTCGAATATATGTTTTGTTTCGGTAGTTCTAATAGGTGCATATGGGTAAGACGTTTTCGAGATAACAGACGAAATATAGACTTGGCATTTGAACGTTATACAGCAACATAACCAAGCATTTTGGTATGAGGTGCTATTTGCTTAAAAAGCAGATCACCTCTAATTTTTATTAACGGCACTCTGACAGCTCAACGACATATTGGAGAAGTAGTGCAGCCGCTTTTATAGCCCTACTTACAAACCATTTTCAAACGCGATCTTTCAACAAAATAACATAAGACCTCATAGAGGTCTTGTGTTATTTTGTTAAAGAATCACTTTTTTGACTTTTTGTCAAGCTTTCGGAATTATTTTATTCCTTTTTCAAGACACTGTAATATAAATAAAAAATGTGTAAATATTTACAAAATATCTCAATCTATGAGTGTTACTTACTAGTTGTTGAGATTATTTAAAATAAACTTGACACTTAACATTACCAACACAAATATAAAATATAAGAATGGACAATACATTCTAAAAAATTTTGGTCAGGATAGTATAACTTTGTTTATTTCATTATATCTTTTGATAGCATGTTTAAACTCTGATGCATAGAGAATAGAAAATAAAAACAATGTGATTAAAAAGTAATTAGTTGTTCTTAATATAGTATTTGTTTTCAAGAAACAAGAGGCCTACATTGGGAAGGTCTAAATGGTATGCAACCAGTTATGCATACAGAAATATGTAAAGGTAGTTATTTATAGGTTATTACACGAATATACGACTGTTTTGGTTTACTGCGACAACGAATATTTTACTGTGCAAGTAAAAGTATGAAGGTAAATTGGTCCAATCATTATTCCAATTAAAATGGTCTACTAGTCTGACATCTAAACCAAAATTATTTCAGTTAAAATCTACAAATAAATACAATGACGTCTATGAAGCCAAATGTGTTCATCAGACATTTGGGTAAGCTTTTCGTGAAATGTAAACACCAAAGAGGTGTGCCGGGTTTCTTTGATAATACACCATTTTATTACAAAAAGAGTCTTCGTAAGTAAGTATATTTATTTAAAAAACCTTTAAAAGGGGCAACGTCAAAAAAAAAAAACAAACGTCTTCGGACTAAACAGTCCATCATCAGGTTTAAATTTTAAAATTGCTAGGTTAAAATGCCTGAGCAACCAAAATACATGGGTAAAAACCCTTTAAATTACATATAGTTGTAAAAGATTATACATCTTGTTGTTTAAAAACTGTGATGTTCAGTATTAAATTAAATATGACTTCAGGTAACATACATTGAACAATGTATACGTGGTATGCAGCCAGCTACAGGAATTGTTTTCCTTGTGGATTTTACCATTTTATTACTTTATTAGGTATTACAAATTTAATAAAAAGAAATATACTATTTTTAATATAAATGATAAGAAATAGGCAGAACGATGGTTCAGAAACCAGAAAAAGAATCTAATATTTCACTTTGTTAGTTTTAAATATTTGTTTGCTTTGAGTTTACGTACTCTTAAAAATTCCGAAAGTAACGGGTATAACATACCGGCTATTGATAGTTAAAGTACTGAGTCGTTACAGATATTAAAAAGTAACGAAAATTTATATACGGTTTTATATATCGCCGACTGAATATGGCTGTGAATCTGATCGTTGATGATAGTTTTAGAAGATTAAGAGTATAAGTAAATAAGTCAGTTTTTTTGTTTTTCTAATACTAATTAAATATTCGACTAAATAAATTAAGCTATTTGATCACTTGAGTGTTGTTACATTTTGTTTAGATCACATAATTCAAAAACCAACTCGTTTACAACACTAAACTCCATGAGAGTAATTATATACTTCAAAACTTGAATTGCAACTGTTCTATAAACTATCAACTCTATATTTACATCATGACTTCATATATAAATCTAAGGTTTATATCTGTGGTAACAGTATTTTAAAAATGGGGAGAATTTACTATTGTACAATTCAGCACATTGTACCATTTAAGTCGACACTTTAAAGCGAATTTAAAACAGTCGTATATTCGTGGAATGGAGTATATTTTACTATTGATGACATTGGTGATATTGATTATATTTATGTTATTATTTATTAGGTACATTATTTATTATTTAATATTATATTTTATATTTGTGTTGTTACTGTTGAGTGTCCAAATCTTTACGTCTAGTAAGTAACTATATATATATACATATATATATATATATATATTATATATATATATATTTATATATGTATATATATTATATATATATAATATATATATATATATATTCATAAAGTATTCAACTAGTGAATTCAGAGGTTTATTCGGTCAGACAGGTTGGCAAAATAAAAAACAGAAGTCAACTACTTCATAAGTTTATCGAAGACGTTTCGCTCTATATTTCTAAAGCTTCATCAGTTCTCTAAAATACAAGGATGACATAGAGTTTATAAGAAATACAGATCTAATAATTTATTACTTACAACTCAATATGTAGTATTAAAGATATTATCGTATATGTACTTAGGTTTACTCATAAATTTAGAACTAACTTAAAAAAAAATTAAACAGAAATATGCAAAAAATAACATTCGCAGAAACGAAGATTTACAAAAACTTTAAACGTACATTTGGCTTCATTTAGAGATGGTTCTCCAATGAAGACAAACAAAACACTGATTTATTGCAATCTACGCAAAACTTTCGATACCGAAAATGTTTTCCAAGGGCCATATGTTCAACAAATTCCAAGGTTTGAGACAATTATGAACTTCTACGGGGGTCATTGAAAGAATAGTTGGACGGGTGGATTTGTAACGGAAAAATTTGATATGACTTTTTTTGTAATTTAAATTTGTATTTAAATTTGTAATTTAAATTTGTAATTTTAATTTAAAAGTTAAATTACAAAAAAAAATCATTTCAAATTTTTCCGTTACAAATCCACCCGTCCAACTATTCTTTCAATGACCCCGTAGAAGTTCATAATTGTCTCAAACCTTGGGAATTTGTTGAACATATGGCCCTTGGAAAACATTTTCGGTATCGCGCCACGTCGTTTTGCGTAGATTGCAATAAATCAGTGTTTTGTTTGTCTTCATTGGAGAACCATCTCTAAATGAAGCCAAATGTACGTTTAAAGTTTTTGTAAATCTTCGTTTCTGCGAATGTTATTTTTTGCATATTTCTGTTTAATTTTTTTTTAAGTTAGTTCTAAATTTATGAGTAAACCTAAGTACATATACGATAATATCTTTAATATACATATTGAGTTGTAAGTAATAAATTATTAGATCTGTATTTCTTATAAACTCTATGTCATCCTTGTATTTTAGAGAACTGATGAAGCTTTAGAAATATAGAGCGAAACGTCTTCGATAAACTTATGAAGTAGTTGACTTCTGTTTTTTATTTTGCCAACCTGTCTGACCGAATAAACCTCTGAATTCACTAGTTGAATACTTTATGAATATAAATTGACGGTCGTAGTTTTTACAATATATATATATATATATATATATATATATATATATATATATATATATATATATATATATATATATATATAATATATATATATATGATAAATTCTGGATGTTATATCAAAGCGAGATTATATATCGTAACATTAAGTTCTGCCGAAGCTGCCTTTCTATGGTATATGTTGTGGCAGCCGTAGCTTAGTGGCTATGTTACTGGCTTAACAAGCTGGAGGGCCGGGTTCAAATCCGGCACCGACAAAAATTTTAAATTTCTAATTTAACCGAGCTGCCACCGTGCTTCGGAGGGCACGCTAAGCCGTCGGTACCGGCTACGAAAGTAGTCGTTAAGTCATGTTAGGGGCGCTTGCGCGACTGAAAACCCTAACACTAGACTTTAGCCAGAAGGTTACACAACCATAACTTTTTTATGGTATATGTTCGCCTGTTGGATTTAGAATTCAGATCGTAAAATTAATTTCTGAAAGATGTAAGACCCACTTTATCCTTTAAAACCTGTAATGGTAAGAGTCGATACAATTTTAAATTAATATGTTGCTTGACCTAATTTTGGTATTGGACCAATATTATATTTCATCATTTATTTATTGTTTATACAGATATCACAGTGATATTTGCTTTTGGTTTTAACTCACCTCTCTTATCATTGATTGCTATATTTCTTTCCTCTCGACTTGAGACAAAATTTAGCCAACGTTATTTAAAATTGTGAAATAACTTATACTTTTGTTTTAAGTAGACACAAACAGTTATATTGACTGCTCTGTTACAACTTCCGTCATAACTTAACAAAATTGTCATTAATGTCATTGCCATTCAGTTGCTCCCCTGCAGTCTTCGTAAACATACCGTCTCAAGACTAGCAACTTCAACGTGGAGTCATATTTGGCCATGTTACCTAATCCAAAGGTAACTTCAACATCTTGAATCATTATAAGACATTTTGTAAACTAAATGTAATCAATTATTTGTTAAGGGTTTTTACCCATATATTTAGTGGCTACATTTATGTACTCTTAGTAACTATTAATCACACTTTGTATTAACCATTTATGGTTAATACAAAGTGTATTTGTATTTACGATAATTTATTTAAACCATATTTAATACAGGTATTACAAATTTTTAATACCTGTATTAAATATTTTCTAGGACACTGATGATGGAATATGGATTCCGAAAACGTTTTGTGTGTTTAACTTAGCCCGTTTGGGTTTTTAATGTATACCTTTTACAAAGGATTTTTAATAAATTTTTAATATATGGTATACAGCCAACTACAGGAACGTAGATTCCTTGTGGAAAAAACTATTTGATGCCGTAAAGAAATAGTGCAACGAGAGAAAGTAACAGTTTTACTAAAGATTAAAAGCTACTCGATCTGACAAGTCCATAGTTATATAAATCAAAGCAGATGAGAGAGAGCCCTCTGAATATAAAGGATGGAAATGACCAAGTCGTAAAAATTATGAATTTACTAAAATGGTAAAGTACTGAATACGGCTAAATGGAACAAACAGTAGGTTCAGACTTAATAAAAAGTGAGCTAATTGAAATCTGAAAAGAACTTATCTGACGGATTTATGAGTTTTAAATGTGCACCTACTGGATTTTCACCAATACTTTACAGAATAATGAAAATAAATACAATGGACTACTCTGTAGGAGAGGTCATAATAGAGGATGTAAACTACGAATATGATGTAGAGTTCTATAGATGATGTGACTGGAAAACACTCTGACTACGATAGTTTTAAATATAGTACTAGACAGAGCAAACAAGGAAATAGAAATTAGCCAGCTATTCACACAAACTATAGTATAATATGTAGAAGATCTAAGATTAAAAGACTTATAGAGGTAGCAAAAATTAAAACGCTTAAGATAAAAGAACAAATAGTAGTGCATATACTAGTCTCAAAAATAGAATAACGGATGTTTTATAAATATTAAACAACACGATTTTCAAAATTTAGAACCATTTAAAGGCTTAGCAGTACTCAAGTGTACAAAGTCGTGGACATCACAAATAAAACAATTAGAGATATAACTAAAAAAAATAAGCACATGTAATAAAACGGACTGATTCTCAAAAAGTTTACAACAACCAAATTAAAACTGAGACGATATAAGAATTATCATTTGCTAAATAAAAGCACACAGTTTAAAATGATTTGACCGTATCCAAAGCAATTAGGAAGCCAATCCAACAAAAAATCATAATAAACTGAAAACAAACACATTCGGGACCTTGTAGAAGGTTAGTATTTTTATTAAGAACGAGAATAAAAAGATGAACATTCCGATCTCAAGGACAAGAGTAAAAAACTAGGAAGAAATTGAGCTCAATGATAAAATCAGCGAAATGATATGATAAAATCTTGTGACAGAAAAAAAAGAAAATAAACCGCGGACCGATCGAAAGACGAGCGAAAATCGGAATCAGAAGAGCTCATAAATGGACGGCGTATAATTGTTATGGAGTGAGTTCGTTATGACATATTATAATAATACATTTAAGATGTATTTTAATCTGTACCATTGATAGTTTAATATAACTGTGCTTTTTAAGTAAAAGTAAAATTATGTAAATTGCCATCTTGTATATTTAAGTTGTGTTAAATCTAGTCTCGCATATTCTTATATAACGAAACTCAAGAAAGGGCTTGTTACCTTTTTATGGCACCATCTACTAAATTGCCATTTTCATAACATTCGCAGTTCGACGTAATATTTTTTGAGCCGGAGAGTGAAATCCATACAGAAAGGGAAACAGATTTAGAAAATTGAAAATATATTTTACCGACTGCATATCCATTTTAAATAAGCTCGACAATCCTGAAAGGGGATCGCGATAAAAAATCTCCTAGTCGTATACATTAAAACGTGGAATCCACAAAAAATTAATTGGAGCACAAAATAAAAATAGGGCTATAAATAATAAAAAGACTTTATTAGTCAGCATTTTTTTATACTTATAAATATCTGCTTTGTATTATATTTTTTGAAAAGTGAATCATGTCTGATAATAATTGTATCTTTTAATATAGAGAATACTCTTTTTTGGTTGCCACCCTTATAAATGAATGTTATTGATAACAATAGCCAAATAGTATTTGTTTTGGTGGTTCTGGTGAACTGTTCGAAGTCGTATTGTCTACAGTTTTTTATGTTATGCTATCCTAAATACTTAGTCAAAGCTATTCATTGATATCGGGTAGGACGTGTTTATCGACAAAGTTATTAAGCTCCCAGTTTTTGTAACAATTAAAACTATTTAAATTTCGTCGTGTGCAACATCTATATATATATAATATATATATATATATATATATTATATATATATATATATATATTATTATATATATATATATTATATATATATATATTATATTTATATATATTTTTTTTTTGGCCATCTGTTTTCCGGCATTTTCTGAAGGTGTCCATACCAGTTAAGCCGTTTGGCTTCGATTGTGTCTATTATGTCTAGATCGATTTCCATTTTTCTCCGAATATCTTCGTTTCTTACCCTATCAAGTCTAGTGAGCTGGCAGCATCGTCTCCAGTAGTTCATTTCCATGGCCTTAATTTTTGATTTGTTTCTTTGGTTTATTTCCCAGAGTTCGGCGCCGTACAGTCCAATACTTTCTATTATTGTTTTATAAATTCTTCTTTTATTCTCTTTTGTTATTTTTTTATTCCATAATAGACCGTGTAGCTGTCTGGTGGCTGATCTTGCTTGGCCAATCCTGGAATGTATTTCTTCGCTACTTCCTGCTTTTGGTGTTATTTGGACTCCCAAGTACTTAAAATTGTCTGATGGTTTTATAGTTTCCATTTTGATCTGTAGGCTTTCTGGTTTTTCTCCTACAACTAAGTACTCAGTTTTTTGTATATTAATTGTGAGGCCCCATTTGTTGTACTCATCTTTCAGTTTTCTAAGCATGTAGCTTATATCACTCTCGTCTTCAGCTAGAATAGCTTGGTTGTCAGAGAAGTGTATCGTGTACAATCTATCATCTCCGATTGGGATGCCCATATTGCAGCACTTTCTTCTACACAGTGAGAGTGCCTCATTTAGATATATTTTGAAGAGTGTAGGTACTATGCAGCAGCCTTGCTTTAGGCCCTTCTTCTTCTTAACATGCCATACACAAAAGTGCGTAGGCGACTATCTCGTTACTAGAATTCTGTTCTTGGCGGCGTGACACAGCTCACCTGTATTGTGTATTCCTGTCCATTCTTTAATATTCCTTAACCAAAACAATTGTTTGCGGCCGGCTCCTCTCCTACCTTCGATCTTCCCTTGTAGGATTAACTGTGGTATTTCATATTTTGCTCCTCTCAATATGTGCCCAAGGTAACCAATCTTGCGTTTTTTAATTAATTCAAAGAGTTCTCTTTCCACGCCGGCTCTATTAAGGACGTCATCGTTTCGAACTCTATCCACGAAAGGTATGTGCATCATTCTTCTAAATGACCACATTTCAAATGCTTCAAGTTTGTTGATAGATGTTTTTTTCAAAGTCCACGTTTTCATGCCATAAAGCAAGATGGACCATATGTAGCACTTGACCATTCTGTAGAGTATTTCGAAGTTTAGGTGTTGATTACATAGGAGCGGTCTGAATTTCACAAAAGCTTGTCTTGCCATTTGTATTCGGGTTTTTATCTCGTGTTGTGGATTTGATTGGTCATTGATTGTGGTGCCAAGGTATTTAAAAGTTTTCACGCGATTTATACGATTGTCACCTATGCATATAATCGGGTTTTCTGGAGGGTTTCTGCTAATGACCATATATTTAGTTTTCAAAATGTTGATTTTGAGGCCATATTTTTTACCTACGCTATTCACCCTATCAAGTAATAACTGCTGATCTTCCAAATTATCAGTTATAATCACTGTGTCGTCCGCATAGCGTAGGTTGCTAATTGGTATGCCGTTCACCTTATTGCCTAATTCCGTATCTTCTAATGCTTCCGCAAATATATTTTCACCTTTCCGGATTTCAGGATTTCCGGATTTCATTAGGCCCTTACTAATAGGAATTTCTCTAGTTAATCTATTTCCAGTTATAATGTTTGCCGTCATATTTTTGTAGAGCTGTTGTACTGCTTGTATATTTTTTTTGCTTATTCCTTGTTTTTCCATTGCCACCCAAAGCATTGAAAGTGGTACACTATCGTATGCCTTGGTCAGATCTATAAAGACTATATGAGTTGAAAGGTTGTGGGCTAATCTTTTCTCGATAACTTGCTTTAGAGAGAATATACTGTCCATGCAGGACCTGCCTGCACGAAAGCCACTCTGTTAGTCTACATCTCTCATCTCTTTTTCAGTTTTATTTTTTATTATTTTTTTATACAGTCTTGAGAGTGAATTTATGACACTTAGTCCCCTGTAGTTTGAACAATTCTTTCTATCTCACTTTTTGTAGATGTTGTTAATATGTGCTTTTGTCCACTCTGGTAATAAGTCGTGTCCATTATAGAATAAGGTGAAGACATACGCCAGTAATTCCCGTAATACTTGTTGGCTATGTTTTAATAATTCATTTGGTATACCTTGTGTTCCACATGACTTCCGATTTTTTAGATTTCGTATTGCATTCTCGACTTCCTGTACTGTTATTTCATCGTCTTCACTGAATTCCAGTTCATATGTTGTTGTACTGATGTTCGTGAATTGAGGTCTTGTTTCAGTCAAAAGTTGTGAGTAGTATTCGATCCAAGATTTTTCTTCTATTAAGTCTATTCTACTCGTTTCTTTTCTGTTTGTTCTCAGATTTTTTACCGTTTTCCATGCTTCTCTTGATCTTGTTGACCCTATATATTTGTTGAGTTCTTCGCATTTACTTTCCCAGGAAATATTTTTTGCTTTAGTTACTAAATTTTTTACTTCTCTGTTTGATCTTGCATATGTCCGTCTATCATCTGGATTATTTGTTTGCAGCCACTTTTGATATGCTTGTTTCTTGTTGTGTACTGCATTGGCGATGTCATTTGTCCACCACAATGGAGTATTCTTTTTGTTCTTTTGGATTGTGCCGAGCGCTTCGTGAGCTGTTCCATTGATTTTATTGATTATCTCTTTATAGGTATTCTGGTCTGAGGAGTAGATCAGGTTTGCAAATTTTTGGCTGAGTAGCAGCTTATATAAGAATGATGTCGAGTCGTTTTGCAGTGCATCAATATTGTATTTAGGTAGATTCGATTTCAGGGGTTTTGATTGACCTAGTTGGTTGTCATTTTGATGTAGTAGCCGAGGTCGATACTGTAGGTAACATTTTGATCTTACCATATAGTGGTCAGTTCCTCACTCCGGTGTTCTTATTACTCTTATGTCTTCAACTTGTATGTATGTTTCTTGTTTTGTGATGACATAATCTATCATTGACTTTGTGTTTCCCGTTGGTTGAACCCAGGTGTACTTATGTATGTTTTTATGTTGGTAGAATCCGTTAAGGATTTTCAGAGAGTGCTGTTCACAGAATTCGATTAAGTGTTTCCCATTTTCATTTGTTTTAGCGTCACCATATTTTCCTACGACTTTATCATTTTTTTACTTCTCTGTTTGATCTTGCATATGTTCGTTTATCATCTGGATTATTTGTTTGCAGCCACTTTTGATATGCTTGTTTCTTGTTGTGTACTGCATAGGCGATGTCATTTGTCCACCACAATGGAGTATTTTTTTTGTTCTTTTGGATTGTGCCGAGCGCTTCGTGAGCTGTTCCATTGATTTTATTGATTATCTCTTTATAGGTATTCTGGTCTGAGGAGTAGATCAGGTTTGCAAATTTTTGGCTGAGTAGCAGCTTATATAAGAATGATGTCGAGTCGTTTTGCAGTGCATCAATATTGTATTTAGGTAGATTCGATTTCAGGGGTTTTGATTGACCTAGTTGGTTGTCATTTTGATGTAGTAGCCGAGGTCGATACTGTAGGTAACATTTTGATCTTACCATATAGTGGTCAGTTCCGCACTCCGGTCCTCTTAATACTCTTATGTCTTCAACTTGTATGTATGTTTCTTGTTTTGTGATGATATAATCTATCATTGACTTTGTGTTTCTCGTTGGTTGAACCCAGGTGTACTTATGTATGTTTTTATGTTGGTAGAATCCGTTTAGGATTTTCAGAGAGTGCTGTTCACAGAATTCGATTAAGTGTTTCCCATTTTCATTTGTTTTAGCGTCCTACGACCCTGTCCTATATTTTCCTATGACTTTGTCATTTATTTTTGCTCCTGTCCAAGCGTTAAAATCTCCCAACAGCACAATTTCTTTGCGGCTATTTATATTTTCAATGAGTTCCGATAAAGTTTCTTAGAATATTTCTTTAGCTGCTTTTGATGCATTTTCTGACGGAGCATATATTCCAATGATCTCGAGGTCGTGCCCTTTTCACGTAATAGATACCTCCTAAAACCCTATATGTCTTCACTACCTTGGCCTTTTTTCTTTGTTTCGGTAAGAACCGTGATATCTGATTTTATTTTCTTTACTTCTGTCATGACTTCGTCTGACTTGGTTCTCTACCCTTTGATATTCCATGTATTTATATTCAAAGTCTTTGTTCGTTTGCTACGTCGTCTTCGTTTTTTCCCGTCCATATTCCGAGGCTGGATTTTAGAATTTTTGCAGTAAGCTTTGCAGTAGACAGAATTATAGTGACCCGTCCGCCCTCGGATTACCCTAATAGCCACTCGGAGTCGGAAAAACAAGAGTTTGCCAAGAGAGGCCGATAAAAAAGATTAAAGACAGGTACAATCGTCATCCTAAAACATAAAGTCGAAGGTGCCATCCTAAGAGAAACTCTCACCGTTGCCTGTAATCAACTCGCCTGGACCGAGCTAGTCAATAACACCGATGAATACATCCAAGTAGCATTAACCGATTTCATTAAAAGTGAACCAATAAATCTGGAAGAATATCATATATACACGTCAGATATCAAACCTACCGAAGACAGTAATCTAAAAGATGTCGATCCTCTCCTTAGAACCAATTATCTTAATACAGAAAAAGAATTTCACCTTAGACGACTGTGCAAAAAGTTTGCAGAGATATTTCATAATCCAGACAATCCTTTAATAAAATCCACAAGGAAAACAATTCCCGTAGCTGGCTGTATACCACGTATCACAAAAAAGAGGTTAGTCTTCGTAAATGTGTATATTTATTTAAAAACCCTTAAAAGGGCCACATCAAAAAAAAACAAACGTTTTTGGACTAAACAGTCCATCATCAGGTTTAAATTTTAAAATTGCCTAAAATAAGTATAAACCATTTAGTTAAAACAAACGTGGTTATGAAATTTTGACTACGGTTAAAAAGCAAAATGGCTATACTTACTAGGTTAAAATGCCCTGAGCCACCAAAATACATGGGTAAAAACACTTTAAATTACATAAAGTTGTAAAAGATTATACATCATGTTGTTAAAAAACTGTGATGTTCAGTATTAAATTAAATATGACTTCAGGTAACATACATGGCTGAATTGAGTTCCAGAGCCAGAGAGTACACCTCTTCACAAGGAGAACAGCTGGTAACTGATTACGGTAACGGTGTCGAAAACAAAATGTCAATATAACATGGAACTATATTAGTTATACCTAGTATTACTACAGTCAAAAGATTCAAAAAATTATTTTGATGATTTTAAAAATAATAACAGCAATCTAGGTGTTGAGATTTAAAAATTTTTAGGGTATAATAGATGTGAAATTACCGATGGTGTTAAAGTCATGTTTAAGAGAATGACCTGTGTATTAGTCAACCTATGTTACGTTTTGTCGTATGGAATGTGTTCTAGAAGTGTATTTTATGTTAGATTAGCTTATATATATATATATATATATATATATATATATATATATATATATATATATATATATATATATATATATATGAAAATTATCCTTTTATGTTTATCACATCTGGGACAAGGTAAAAATTAAATAGCAAATATTTGAAGCTAATATAAGACCTCGTATTTAAATGACTTTATATTTAAAACTAAGTATGGTAAAAAATTAATAAAATAAGTTTAGTAAATTGAAAATCTACAGGCTGAAGAAATTAAAGTTATAACCTATGTGATTAAATCCTTTAATATTTACTAACCAAATAAAGCACCATATACGAACCAAAGACGAAGTTTCAGTTTATACCAAGTCATATCGGTATCCACACATTCATAAAGCAGAAGTACGTAAGCGGATTACTTCGATGCTCGATCAAGGAATCATCAGAACGATTCAATACTTTGGTCATCCCAATCTGGGTCTTTACAAAGAAACCAGATGCTTTAGGAAAAATTAAATGGCGAATAGTTGTTGTCCACTACAGAAAAGTGAACGAAAAAACCATCGATGACCGATATCCAATTTTAAATATATCAGACATTCTGGACAAACTAAGATGCTGCCAATAATTTTCAACCCTAGATCTAGCCAGCGAATAACATCAAATTGAAATGGCTAAACTAGATATTTAGAAGACTGCATCTAACGTTGAAAATGACCACTATGAATAACTGAGAATGCCGTTCGGACAGAGAGTAATGGAGAACGTACTTATGTATTTATCGTTATGGCATCCAATAAGAACACATATTTAAAAAATCAATCTAAAACGTTACATAAAGTATTAAAAACGAACATACGGACAACGTACTAAAAGGACTTATAGGAGAAATATGTCTGGTCTACGTGGACGACATTATTGTATTTTCAACCGCTCTTTAAGAACACATGGTACATCCTAAGAAGATTTTTGAAAGGTTAAGAGAAACAAGTTTTAAGTTACAAGTCGACAAATGCGAATTCCTGCGAGGTAATTAAACCAATCCCGACTAAGAGTAGAGCCATCATACACTATCCTATACCAAAAACAGCGCAAGAAATTCGAGAATTTTTAGGATTATTTGGTTACTATAGAAGATTCATAAAGGACTTTGCCAAAATTACAAAATCACTTACCATATGTCTTAAAAAGGGTGCAAAAATTTAACAAACCGAAGAATTCCTAAACTGTATCAAAATCTGTAAAAGCTTATTAATTATTGAACCACTTCTACAATATCTAGATTTTACTAAACCCTTTAACCTTACTACTGATGCCAGCAACTTCGCTAGAGGAGCCATCCTAACACAAGGTCCAATAGGAAACGATAAACCCATCGCCTATGCATCCAAAACTTAAAATGAAACTGAACTAAACACTTCTGACCTTACCTTTTCGGACGAAAATTCAAAATTTGATCCTACCATCGACCACTACAATGGCTATTTACAAACAACAATGGATTCAAAATCCAAACTCAAAACTTGTCAGATTGGGATTAAAGCTGAAGAAATTTGACTACGAAGTAATATATAAAAAAGATAAATCCAACACCAATGCAGATGCTTTATCCCGTGTCGAAATTCATACGAAAAAATTAAACAGTGTAGATAAGAACATGAAAGAAATAATGAAACTCCTCTCAAAAGAAGATGAAGATGATATATATATATGATTAATCACCCCAGTTCCTTATCGGATCTGGAAGAATTTCTAACTAACCGAGCTGAAGAGTCTCAGCCAATTTTGAATCTGTCAACCCTCAGGCGACTTGAAAAAATCATCAAAAAAAAATCAAACTGCAACGTTCACTAGCGAAGAAATGAAGATAGTAGACAGAATACTACATGAAGACTTTAAACAGAAAAAATCTAAAGCTCAGCCATCAAACTCCCAATACTTACCAGAAGATAACGATACATATGTAACCAAAGATTCCACGGCAGAAAATCCAATAATGGGAATTCCAATTAGCGAGAAACCACTAAATTGTTAAAATAATTAAATAATTTTTAAAATAGTAAATAACAACCCGGCGAAGCCAATGACAGAGCAGTGCTTTGTAACAAAGAAGAGAATGTATGTCCAAAAAAACCGGTCTTCCCAACGACATTTTCCAGTTTCTCAAAAACTACATAGTTCCGAAAAAGAAATACGCCATTCTGTTCGAAAATAATAAACTCTACAAATCCCTATGCAATATTCTACGAGAAATTCCGCATTCGATCTTGTCAAATGCAACAGTCTCCTAGAAGATGTAAATGGCACAGAGAGACAAAAAGAAATTATAGAGAAATATAATCAAGGTAAGACTAACCATATAGGAATCAACGAAACCGAAGCTCAAATAAGAAAACGCCACTACTGGCCTACGCTAAAGAAAGACATCGAAGAAGTTATCAATCTTTGTGATACATGCCAAGCTAACAAGTATGACGAAATCCAATTAAGCCGAAATTTATGGTAACCTCAACTCCAACGAAACCATTAGAAATCATTCATATAACCACACCCTTGTTTTATTTTATATATTTCCATTTATACTCACTCCCAACTAATAATCACACAATAATCATTCCACCTGGTCCATACCTAGTCCACCACTCAGGCCTTTTTAAATATATGGATCTACCATGCAAAAGAAGTGGATCCAAATCATTAATCTGTCCTGAGAGTTTTCCACATGAGAATGATCAGACTCATGACTGCATCATCAAAATTCTCCAGTTAGTCAATGATGCTACCCAATGCCAAAGTATTCCTGTCACTGTCACTACAACGATTATCCAAAAAGTATCAGATGCACACTACATTGCTGTCTTTCCAAAGGCTACGAAAGTATCTACCCATTGGATCACCACTGAAATAGAAGTACTAGAATGGACCTATCTAATCAAGTTACCACCAGGATGTGAACTAGGAACCAATAATGAAGTTTACACGAATTCCAAAACAACCATTAAAGAAAAATCACTAACATTACCTAAAGTTAAGATCACTACTATTCGGAAGAACCATTCAATAGTCAAACCCCTAAAATTGCACAGAATTCCTTTAGACGAACTAAATAAGTTATCACAGAAAGAAGAAAGGTTCCAATCCATCCCCAACACAACCTTAGCCCGAAATACCATGCTTGAAACAACTTGGGAAGGGTAGCTAGGCTAAATTATGGCGAGTTTCAAACTGTGGTTGCATTAGAACAGGCTTCAATAAACGAGTGGGACCAAATGCCGCAAAATATCTGCTTTGATGAAGTCAATGTTTGATAGGATGAGAGTGATTTTTCGAGCTCGAGGTAAAAATATTCTATTTTGGTAGCCATATTTGAGAAATATTTTATGATTTTTATTTGAAAAATATCTTAATCAGAAATAAAAAATTGAAAATTTTCATTTGTTGTTCTATTAGTCAATATTGTAGAGTTTGTTTTTTATTTTATGGTTTGTTATTGCAAATTTAATAAATATGATTTAATAAAATTAACTACCGATATATTGCCTTGATTAAAATTATTTACGAAACTGGTACAGCTTGTGTCCGCCTCCATGAAGATACCAAGATGTTTCGAAATAGAACGTTGAATTAGACAGGGTGATACTATCTCCCCTAAATTGTTTACAGCTGTTCTTAAATATATGTCCAAGTAAATTGAACGAGAGGATAATATGGAAATTAATATAAATGGTGAAGATCTGAACTACCTAACATTTGCCGATGACATCGTTTTAATATCTGATGGAGTTGATAAAGCTACAAAAATGCTGCACACGCTCTGTAAAGTGTCAAAAACAATTGGTCTTAAAATAAACACCTCAAAAACCAAATTTATAACCAACCTTCAACCAACCAAGATTCACCTAGGCCGAGATTATCAGACAACTGAAATACAAAGAAGGATAGGTCTCACATGGGCTGCCTTTGGTTGATTAAATAACATTTTCAAGTCTAGTATCCCAGTTTGTTTAAAAAGAAAGGTTTTTAACAAGTGTGTTTTCCGGTTCTTAGGGCTAAATGGGCTAAATGGGCTTGGGCCGGACATGTTACCAGATCAACGGATGACAGATGGACCAAAAAGATTCTGGAATGGCGACCAAGGTAAAGATACATATCGAAGCAGAGGACGACCACCGAATAGATGGATGGATGATATCAAGCGCATTACCACAAACTGGATGCAAGAAGCTCAAGACAGAGATAGGTAAAAAAATTTACGGGAGGCCTACGTTCAGCAGTGGACAAACATAGGCTAATTGATGATGAATAAAATTATTGTTGTTCAAATAGCTTTTATTTTACTAAAAATAATCTTTGTGTCCGGTTACTTTTACCGGGCTTTTGAAAAAACTAGTACTTACTTAAGATACTCAGTATATAATAGAAAAATTATTTTAAATTTATTATTAATAGTTATTAAAATATTAATAACTAAAATTTTAAAATGTGTGTTTTTATTATACCGAAACTGCTCCCTTTAAAGTCTCTATAAAGTGTATTTTGAGTTACTTTGGTAAGTTGGAAATTGTTTGTTGACGTTGCTCGTATCTGACCGCTTTAGCTTCACCGAAACCACTACATAAAGGGCCTTATCTTAGATTACATCACTTTTTTCCTAAGGGTGACCTAGGGCGTCTGGTTTCAATTTAAATAAGGGTAATAGCTTTGGAAATTTGCTTGAGTATGTTGTATACCGAATAAAATATTCAATATACTTTGCTGCACACCTTTATATTTTTATGTAAATTTCCTTTAATACTCTCTCTGGAAATTGCGACCTACAATTTTTTGTTTAAGTTTAAAAATTTATTTGGTCTTTTATTAGTTTATTATTTAACTAGTCATAAGTTTTGTTTGTCTGTATGTGGTGGTCATTTAATTTATCATAACGTATTTCGTTCATTTATCAATATATATATATATATATATATATATATATATATATATATATATATATATATATATATATATATATTTTAACGGTAATATTTTGCCTACCACAGGGGGCATTAATACGGGAGATAGAAAATTGGGGAAAAAACTATTGGGGGTGGAGATAGGGCAAGCAAAATAATCGCTACTGATGCGAACGGCACTCAGGGTTTCGTAGGAGAGCTGGGTCGTGGATAAGTAAAAGATAAGGGCATTGGGATGGGGCAACTACAAAAAAATGAAATAAAGGGCTCTTGGGATAAACAAAATAAAAATAAACAAGAAACACCTCAAGGAATTTAATATAGGGCGCCACTTGAGGTGCCTAATTATGCCTATTACAACCACTAGTTGTAACTAGGGAAATAATTAGAAAACAAAATCAAAACATAAAAAACATATCTTTTTCAAATAAACTCAAAAAGGGGTTAGCTCAAAAAAAATAATAAACAAAATGTTAAGACAACAAAATTTAACATTTATTTATGTGTCACCACAAACAGTTACATGGAGAAATACAAAATTCAAAAACTTACATGTGTCATCCATTAACAAACTCCATTGCTACGAAAGTTACAAAATTGCATGGAGGTTAACCTTTAAAAAAAAACAAAACAAATCAACATCAAAAATACTTAAACGAGCTGTCATAAATTAACATAAAATTTAAAAAAAAAACTAAACTCAAATTGACAGCTTTACTCAAAACCTAAAATTTACAATTTTAAATGTCAACGAAAGCAATTATTATTTTATAAAAAAAATGTCTGTCTTTAGTTTAAAATTTGAACAAAATGTTACCTTAATTCACATGATCACACTTAAGTTTCTGAAACCATAACTGAAACCTGGAACTGAGGGCTCCACTCTCTCTGCATCACGAAAACCTCCATCTCCAAACTGCCAAAAGCCTTGGATATAAAGCAGGAACAAAAAAAACGAGGATGTCCTCCAATCCTCACTCAAAACATTAATAATTGAAGCATTTACTGCCACAAAACCAATAACAAACTGCTACATATTCTTCATAACAAAAGACGAAAACAGGATACTTTACAAATTCGACGTGAATTTGGACATAACGCTGAACCACTCTTGAAAGCTGCTCCAACGAAAGTGAAGAAATTCTATTAAAATTGAACGCATACATACAAACGCTGACATAACAAGACACCACGAAACGACGTACATATCCTTTTGCGACGCATTAAAATTGCGGCTTTTAATAAAACAAGAATTTGCCGAGGAAGTTAAAATAAATAAACAACTCTAAAATGTTTTATTTCAACTTGGCCGGCCTAAGAAAGAAATAAAAAGATATTTGGGTTTAAATACGTACGAAATATTTTTAGATCTATCAAAAATATATAAGGTGATTTTAATATTTCGTATACGAGGGGACTTCAATATACTTAAAAGAATCAATGAAATTGAAAATGCTACAATACCCCCACGTAAGAGCGAAAACTGGACTAACAGGAAAAGTTTTCGTTTAGGGCGAACAACAATCAGGTTGGAACAACAGTAGCATTTTCTAACTACTGCAACAACACATAATGACTTCAATAACTCAAACAGAACAAAAAACAACAAACAAAAATCATAACCAAAACTACATATCATAAACTGTTTATGGTTCTAACATAATAACATACAAAATAAAACTGGATGCTCGATTTGACGAATCGGCACCAGGTACAGTTCGTTAACTCTTAAAGACAACGACACAATGGCAGATTTCTACTAAAATGGCTCTAGCCTAACCAAAACGTGGAACAGACCAGTGTTGAAGTTTCTGGAAGCAAAAAGAAAGGTGCTTCCAGCTCAACAAAGGCGGGTGGCCAACAACACAGTTTAGACAAGCTTCGCTATGGTTATCCACATAATAGATAACCAAAACAATATCAAACAATAATAACACAGTTGACTGCGACAGTCAACCAATGAATTTCCAACCACTGGTTGAAAATCAAACTACACAAACATAAGAAAACAGGATGGCCAATAGTTCCATAGAAATATCCTCTGGGATCGATACAGCGAAAAATTTCCAAGTCAGGAAACTCCAAAAGGACAAAAGAAGAGATAAATACAAAACGCTAATACACAATCTTGGAAAAGAAAAAACAACAGGGGTACATGACATACAAGCCATAACTGATACACAATCGGTTCAGTCTCAAACCAAATACTTTTAAAAGAAACAAAAAAAAATCGTAACAGTCTTCCAAAGAAAACAAAAAACTTACGACAACACTCCAAAAGAAACAAAAACCTCATTACTAATCTCTAAGGGGACAGAACAATCACTGTAATCTTCCAAAGGAACAGAAAAATCATTACAGTCCGTCAACAACAATAAAACTTCCGACTGGGAACACAAATCTCGAAAACAGGGCAAGAAGGGAAAAGAAGAAGAAGAGTATATATATATACACAAGGCGAAAACTAATGCTTATCTTCCTTAAAAGCTCAACAGGTCACCTGGCGGACGAATCCAAAACTCATCGACCTAGCCGTTCCTCTTATGACAACTAATAAGGTCAAAGACACAGTTTGGGAAGGGAATAAAGGGACAACATCAAGAAATAAACTTCAATCATTTCACGGATAATAATTGAATACAACATCTTCATACAAATCAGAAAGAAAACGTTCACTATTCTTCAACAAAACTCGAACAGGGTCACAACATAAAACTGGGGAATTCTAAGTGGGTCATTCAACGGTAGTACTAAAAATACTTCAGATGTTTCACTAACATGGTCTCACAATCGACATAAACAAAATTTTCACAATAAGCGGCCAGGTACTTTCACCTCAGCAAATCAAAACGTCACAATGGACAATGCAAGTATTTGTACCTCCGCTTTCACCAAATCATCAACACTTCATCACAAACATTACAACAAGAAGGAATGCTATTGAGACTCAAATCAATAGTCTTACTTCAACACTTAGAAAGGCTTATCCTTTCTAATAATTCACGGAAAGGGGATGCTGCTACGCAGTCTTACACAACAACAGAAATATCCAAGGAAACACAAATCCAGGTCACATGCCTGTACGTCCTACATGATATTTTAACAACACAATACTCAAATCACCAACTAATACATTTTAGACCATCAACATAACTTCACTGCAACATCTGACCACACAAAGAAACAAAACTAAAAGACAGAAAAAAACATCAGAATACTTTCGCTATGTATTCTCAACAAATCGGCCTTAGCCAGGAATACACGAAGTCGTATCATCACTCTCTTCTACTCATACACAAAAAAGAACTAGGGAGAAACACAAGACTAACAGACAAAAGAAAAATATCAATACTCCGCTTTGTCCCTAACAAATCGGACTTAGCCAAGGACAAACGGAATCGTATCATCATTTCCTCCTACTTATAACACAGAATAGGAACAAAGAAAACTCGGGGAAACACGGAAATAACAAACATAAGGGAAATAAGAGTACTTCGCTTTGTCACTAACAAATCGGCCTTAGCCATGGACAAACAAAATCGCATTATTACTTCCTCCTACTTATAAAACAAAAGACAAGGGAAAACAATGGAAAAACGTGGACTGTAACAGAAAACATTTTCTTTTTCCGGGCTTTAAAAAAAATTCACACATTACCTGGACTATTAAACTTTAAAGATACGAAAAAATTTGACCTATATTTTTCGTACAACAGCTGATTTTTGAAACGCAATAAATTGCTCAAACACTCAATAAGAAGACGAAATAGATAACTTATAAACACTTAAAGGAAGGACAGCGTCTACATACGAAATAAATTATTTCATTAACGTAAACAAAATTATTTTCTCAAACATGAGATACTTAAGACGAACTAAGAATAAACAAACTAATATCGTTCACATTTAAAAATGCCGACAATAAGGAATGGCATCATTCCAAATACGTATTTTTTAATTCACAAGGAAAATAGACGAAAATTATTTCCACATAATTTTACGAAAACTGGACATAGAAGAAAATGGAAATCGTAGCAGTTAACTTGGGACAGGAATAGACTTGATTTAACGGAAAACTGGATAAAAGCAAATCACAATATAACTGAAAATACAATTCGAAGCAAACTCAGACCAACTTCACATACAGGGCAGGACAAAAATACTAAAACAATGTTTGGGTGAAAGCAAATACACACAGGGGTATACAAAACAACATACTCGATAAACTTCACATACAGGGTGATACAAAAATACTAATAATATTGACAACTTGACGTTTGAGTGAGCTACACAAAATAACACAACATAAAAAACCTTGCTCTTGTTCTGAAAACTAAATGAGACTGCTCCTAGGCAAAACTAAACAGCACCTCCGATCACGAGTATTACACTTGTCATCATTCAGATACAAGACAGGAAACACAAAAGGGGATTCAGGGGGAACACAATCTCCTATTAACCCGTGGCATTACAACGCCGTCAAATCTGGTTAATTAGGGAACAACAGGGGACTACTCTTCACATTCACAATCTCCTACTGCCCGTGGCATAACACAAACGTCGTCAAAGAGGGACTAGAGGAAACAATGAAATGACATAGGACTAAGGACAAAACACAACTATACTCATCAGCTCTAAGAAAAGTCACTCAAACAAAAAACACATTTACTCAAAATGACCAGACAAAACAAAATTACAAAATCCGATTTTCCTGTAAGAAATGTAAAATCAATCAAAAATAAATGGCACAATAACGGTACACTTAATTTGTTACTGTAAATAACTTAAAATTCTTCTCAATATCAAAACATTATTTAAAATTTAATTTAAATATTCAAACTCAAAATATTTGCTTTCATTTACCAATACACAAAAATACATTAAGAAATATTTCTACAGTACACGAAATAAAAGAAACAACATTACATATGTCAATATACAACAAGTACATCTGTTGATATACAATAATACATATGTTAATACAAGAACAATACATAGAAAAAACAACAATACTTATGTTGATACAAGTACATAAACAAACTGTTTGTGGGACACCGGGGCACTACCTGGAAGACAGGGTTTCATATAAATGACTGAAAACTAGGGACGAACTGAAAAAGATATGTGGCTTCGGCAAAAAGGGACAAAAACCTTGGGCACTTGGACCCACGTTGGGGGCGCCATTTTTGTAACGGTAATATTTTGCCTACCACAGGGGGCATTAATACGGGAGATAGAAAATTGGGGAAAAAAACTATTGGGGGTGGAGATAGGGCAAGCAAAATAATCGCTACTGATGCGAACGGCACTCAGGGTTTCGTAGGAGAGCTGGGGTCGTGGATAAGTAAAAGATAAGGACATTGGAATGGGGCAACTACAAAAAAATGAAATAAAGGGCTCTTGGGATAAACAAAATAAAAATAAACAAGAAACACCTCAAGGAATTTAATATAGGGCGCCACTTGAGGTGCCTAATTATGCCTATTACAACCACTAGTTGTAACTAGGGAAATAATTAAAAAACAAAATCAAAACATAAAAAACATTTTTCAAATAAACTCAAAAAGGGGTTAGCTCAAAAAAAATAATAAACAAAATGTTAAGACAACAAAATTTAACATTTATTTATGTGTCACCACAAACAGTTACATGGAGAAATACAAAATTCAAAAACTTACATGTGTCATCCATTAACAAACTCCATTGCTACAAAAGTTACAAAATTGCATAGGGGTTAACCTTTTAAAAAAAAAACAAAACAAATCAACATCAAAAATACTTAAACGAGCTGTCATAAATTAACATTAAATTTAAAAAAAAACTAAACACAAATTGACAGCTTTACTCAAAACCTAAAATTTACAATTTTAAATGTCAACGAAAGCAATTATTATTTTATAAAAAAATGTCTGTCTTTAGTTTAAAATTTGAACAAAATGTTACCTTAATTCACATGATCACACTTAAGTTTCTGAAACCATAACTGGAACCTGGAACTGAGGGCTTCACTCTCTCTGCATCACGAAAACCTCCATCTCCAAACTGCCAAAAGCCTTGGATATAAAGCAGGAACAAAAAAAAACGAGGATGTCCTCCAATCCTCACTCAAAACATTAATAATTGAAGCATTTACTGCCACAAAACCAATAACAAACTGCTACATATTCTTCATAACAAAAGACGAAAACAGGATACTTTACAAATTCGACGTGAATTTGGACATAACGCTAAACCACTCTTGAAAGCTGCTCCAACGAGAGTGAAGAAATTCCATTAAAATTGAACGCATACATACAAACGCTGACATAACAAGACACCACGAAACGACGTACATATCCTTTTGCGACGCATTAAAATTGCGGCTTTTAATAAAACAAGAATTTGCCGAGGAAGTTAAAATAAATAAACAACTCTAAAATGTTTTATTTCAACTTGGCCGGCCTAAGAAAGAAATGAAAAGATATTTGGGTTTAAATACGTACGAAATAGTTTTAGATCTATCAAAAATATATAAGGTGATTTTAATATTTCGTATACGAGGGGACTTCAATATACTTAAAAGAATCAATGAAATTGAAAATGCTACAATACCCCCACGTAAGAGCGAAAACTGGACTAACAGGAAAAGTTTTCGTTTAGGGCGAACAACAATCAGGTTGGAACATCAGTAGCATTTTCTAACTACTGCAACAACACATAATGACTTCAATAACTCAAACAGAACAAAAAACAACAAACAAAAATCATAACCAAAACTACATATCATAACTGTTTATGGTTCTAACATAATAACATACAAAATAAAACTGGATGCTCGATTTGACGAATCGGCACCAGGTACAGTTCGTTGACTCTTAAAGACAACGACACAATGGCAGATTTCTACTAAAATGGCTCTAGCCTAACCAAAACGTGGAACAGACCAGTGTTGAAGTTTCTGGAAGCAAAAAGAAAGGTGCTTCCAGCTCAACAAAGGCGGGTGGCCAACAACACAGTTTAGACAAGCTTCGCTATGGTTATCCACATAATAGATAACCAAAACAATATCAAACAATAATAACACAGTTGACTGCGACAGTCAACCAATGAATTTCCAACCACTGGTTGAAAATCAAACTACACAAACATAAGAAAACAGACAAAAGATTTTTAATATTTCGTATACGAGGGGACTTCAATATACATAAAAGAATCAATGAAATTGAAAATGCTACAATATATATATATATATATATATATATATATATATATATATATATATATATATATATATATATATATATATATATATAATAAGGATCATTCAGACGAGTGGTGGGTTCAATTATCGGTCAACTAGGTGGAGAAATAAAAGACAAAGTTGATACTACTTCATCTATTTTGAAGACGTTTCGCTATCGAATTCTGATAGCATCATCAGTTCATCTAAAAATTTTACATTATGAGTGAGTACCACACATTCATGAAGAATATGTTAAATAGTTACCTTTAAAAAGATATGTAGTTGTCAATGGTATTAACAAGATAGTACAAAAACTCAAATAAAAGGACATCATATGGTGATATTGTATAAACAATTAAATAACTAACAACATTTAGAGACTTGGTAAAACTTAGCAAAGCAACAGAACACGTGGTCTAATAAGCATATAATATTTTATATAACATTAACTAGTGAAAAAGAACTAAGAAAATCATTAATTCACTCCCAACTATGCAAAAAATTGTATTTCATGACTTCATCTTAACTTTTGGTAGCATAATTTAAGTTATCTACATTGAGATATAAAAATTATATATAAAAAAAGGATATAAAGTAAAGTTACCACTGTATTCTTGGCACCTGTTGCGGTTGAAATGGCGTTAATTACAAGGTACCGTGCCAATGACATGAACAGACAACCAACCTTGAGGTTGAAGATTCTTCGACAGAACAGCAAGGTTAATAGTACCAACCCACTAATTTACGGGCGGTGTATTTGAAAAAGTTGACATGAGTTTGAATGATAACCCTCCCGTAAGAGACCAAACAATGAAAGAAATTAGCGATAACGCTAATCCCCTGCATCAACTAGTCTAGAACAAACAAGTAGGCAAAATTCATTCAACTTCATATATAAAAGAGTGATAAACCGTCAACAGTGTAGTTGGAACCATTGACTTAACCCTCACAAAATACCCCAAATCAACTACAAATCCGTTTTTCATTAAACACTTGTACTCCGAAGTGATATCTGATTATCCTAATTATCTCCAAATTTTCAGTGATGCCTCTAAAGCTCTTGACGGACAAGCTGCTGCATACTATTGTAAATACACCTCTCACACTATATCCATACCTACTAACTGCTGTATCCTCACAGGCGAGGCCACAGCCATTTTGGAAGCCTTAATTTTCTTCAAAACGCATAGTGAGAATAAATGTGTCATCATCACTGACTCATTAAATGCTCTATTAGGTGTAAAGCAAATATACCCTACAAATCCAATATTTCGGGCTATAAAAAATGAGATAAACATAATTCAATCAAATCGAAAAGAGGTAGCATTTATCTGGGTACCGTCGCATGTAGGAATAGCTGGAAATGAGAAAGTGGATAGCCTAGCAAACACAAGTCGAATAAACTCACAATACACAAACAAATCAAGAAATTACCCATACTCCGATCTCAAAAACCTAATTAAAGACCACTGTATGAACATATGGCAAGACTACTGGAAAGATTCAGGAACCAAACTATATGAGATTTATCCCCTTGTGAAGACCATCTTGAATAATCCATCCAACAGAAGGGACCAAGTAATAATTAACCGACTAAGAATTGGACACACTGCACTGACCCATAAATTCTTAATCAACAAAGAATCTTCTCCAACCTGCAGAAACTGTTCTCTCCCATTAACGGTGAAGCATATTCTGATTGACTGCCAGTACAACGAAGAAGCAAGAAGAAAATATGGAATCCCTGATGACATCAAAACCATAAACACTGACCATATAATAAATTATTTAAAAGATTTACGTTTATATACATCTATTTAATGTAAATAAAATGAATTCTTGTGTATGTTACTCCACTAATAACCCTGCGTGGTTGATGTGGATTGTATGTAAAAATAAAAAAAAATAAATAAAAAAAAAAGTGTAGTTGGATTACAGGTGAATGACGATAAGCACCTAATTTTTAAAAAGTCCAAGGTCCCACGCTTGAAACTTTAATTTATAAAGTATTCAAAGAATTAATTGTATTTATTTGTATTAAAGTAAAAACCAGAAGTTTGAAAATTGTAAACACATTAATCAATGTATGAAAGAACGACCAAGTATGCAATGTGAATTGCATAAGTAAGTCTAAGTTAACTAGCATTATTGTAATATTATATTTTATCAAGTATTAATTATAGTAAGTTAAAGTATTAGAATTATTTATAAATTATCAATCTTTTATATATGAAGTTGAATGAATTTTGCCTACTTGTTTGTTCTAGACTAGTTGATGCAGGGGATTAGCGTTATCGCTAATTTTTTTCATTGTTTGGTCTCTTACGGGAGGGTTATCATTCAAACTCATGTCAACTTTTTCAAATACACCGCCCGTAAATTAGTGGGTTGGTACTCTTAACCTTGCTGTTCTGTCGAAGAATCTTCAACCTCAAGGTTGGCTGTCTGTTCATGTCATTGGCTCGGTACCTTGTAATTAACGCCATTTCAACCGCAACAGGTGCCAAGCATACAGTGGTAACTTCACTTTATATCTTTTTTTTTATATATATTTTTTATATCTCAATGTAGATAACTTAAATTATGCTACCAAAAGTTAAGTTGAAGTCATAAAATACAATTTTTTGCATAGTTGGAAGTGAATCAATGATTTTCTTAGTTCTGTTTCACTAGTTAATATTAAATAAAATATTATATGCTTATTAGACCACGTGTTCTGTTGCTTTGCTAATTTTTACTAAGTCTCTAAATGTTGTTAGTTATTTAATTGTTTATACAATATCACCATATATGATGTCCATTTATTTGAGTTTTTAAGTTTTTGTACTATCTTTTTAATACCATTGACAACTACATATCTTTTTAAAGGTAACTATTTAACATCTTCTTTATGAATTTGTGGTACTCATAATGTAAAATTTTTAGATGAACTGATGATGCTATCAGAATTCGATGGCAACGTCTTCAAAATAGATGAAGTAGTATCAACTTTGTCTTTTATTTCTCCACCTAGTTGACCGATAATTGAACCCACCACTCGTCTGAGTGATCCTTATTATATATTGGATAGACGGTCGTACTTCTTTTTGCGATATATATATATATATATATATATATATATATAATATATATATATATATATATATATATATATTTACACGTCCCGCTATAGCTCCTCTTTTCAAAATGCGGTTATAAGTCGTCTTCCAGAAAGAGTGAATATGTTTAAAACTTTATTCGTGTATATTAAATTTTTAACCCTTCTTATAATGTATCGAAAATAAAAACATTAGAATTTGTTATACAATTACCAAATTAATACCAATTGGTCTTCCTTCTAAAATTACTATACATACCTCCTCCAATGTATATTAAACTAACAAAATAAATCTTTCCGCTATTCAAAATATACGTCAAAAACTACATTACGGTGGTTTACTCCTCCAAATATAAATCAGAGACTAAACGACGGTGGATACGTAAACCAAACAATATATTATAGTGTGGAAACTCTTCAGGTATGCACTTATATAATTTTTATAAACTCCATCGACAGCTTCTGATGAAATGTTAGATCCCAATTATGTTCCCTACGATGATTCTTCAGTAAGTGCAATAGCACTTTTAAAATAATAAAATTCGTTGAGTACTCTGATATTGAAATGGATAACGGAAAAATATAATATTTTTTTTAATTGAGTTTTTAGAAAAAATCTTTAAAGTTTTCCAGAAATAAATAATTGTTCTTCCCACTCTAGTCCAAAAACAAGTTAACAAAGATGATTAAATATAGAGATAAGTTTACTTTAAATATTTTAGCAATATATTTCAAAGCACATAATTTTTAGGAACAATCTAATTCACCTTCATCTTCTGTCAGCCTAAATATCGATCAACGTGGAAGAAACTTGCAATATAAATATGAAGTCTTAAAAAAAATCTATTTTTTGTTACTTTTGTGAATCAGTTGTATTAAATTTACCCAGGCATATAATACGATATTATTAAAGCGAATTAGAAGTTCAAATAATTTTGGTTTACCCTCCAAGAAGTAAAACGAGAATGCAGTTTTTATTTGCTTTGAGCAAAAAGGAAAACTATTTATTAGGTTCAGCAAATTTAAAACCAGTTAGGAAAGGATATGCAGATACAAATTACCTACCGTGTGACCACTGCTTCGGCATGTATTCTGCAAAAAACTTATGGCGTCACAGAAAAATATGTAATCCTGATTTAATAACCAGAAATTCCCAATCACAGGCACAAAATTTCTTATTAAGGCACCTTAAATTGGACACATCATTATTTAAAAAAAGCTGTTTTTCTTCAAATGCGAGCAGACAATGTATTCCTAATGGCTAAAAAAAGCTCATTTGTGCGTTTGGCTCAAGATATTTAAATATCCATAGAGAACAATACTTTATACCAATAGCGTCAAGAAAAATAGGGAAAGTAGCTAAAATTCTTATCGAACTAAGAAAAAATAGTTTCTCAATTCAATTAAAACGCTCTTTCACTCATTGAAACCAGAATATTACGATTCTTTAGTTTTTCCTACTAAAATAGTTTCAAAACTTAAGCAAAACTTTTAAAGCTGGATCATTTAATAAAAATATTGGCACTATTCGCTCCGTGCGTGACCATGGTAGGGGTACATTGAAACGATGCCAGCGTGCGTAGCGGCGAAATATGACAAAATTGGAATATTGGACAAAATATTTTTACGCAAAAATTTTATGAAAAATGTGTGAAAATACATGTTGCGTATTTAATTGTGCTAATAATAGCAAAAACAGTGAGTTTAGTTTTTATAGGTTCCCAAAGATTACATATAAATTAGAGAAAAGAAAAAGATGAATTCGTGCTATTAATATGAAAAAGTAAATATCACATAATTTCATTTTTATGTAATTGAAATAGGAAAAACTTAAATAATTTACCTTGAATGATATTTCATAAGGCTTCAAGCTAACTGCAGATGATTTTAGCTTTTATATCACAACTTTTACTATTATTGTTTTTAATTATATGCTTTTTTAAGTGAAAAACTTGATTTGCCAGTACTAGATTGTTCCCTTTCTTTTTGAGAATTTTGAGAAACCCAGTTTTTAATACTGAAACCCATTTATTTTGTACATATACTGAAAAAATATAGTTAAAAAACTAATTTATTAATAATTGTCAATTTCGAATGTATTTAACAATGTCTAACATATGTCATATATTTAACCTGAAAATTGGGAGGTCCAAAATTGTTAGATGAAGGCAGTAGGTGTCGCGTCAGTCACGCACTAAGCGAATATTAAAACAGTGTTGTGATAATAGCACTTATGCATAATGCGAAAAAGTCTGAGTTTACTGTTAAAAGTGTCAGTGCTAAAATAAAGACACTAAATACAAATAATATAAGTAAATTGGAAATATGATATTTCCAGTCAAGCTGCAAATGAATTACGACATGAAAAAATTAAACACAGTGACCTTATGCTATTGAAAAACTATCTACTCTGAATCACAAATGAATGTTGTGATAAATTACAGAAAAATAATAATAATAATATTAATTCTTTCATGTTTCTGTTAGAAACTATATATTGCCGTCTAATCTTATTAAATAGAAGGCGCCCTGGTGAATTAGAAAGAATGACTATACAGAGTTACATTAGGGCTAAAGATAATCAATATTATGAAGAATTTTCCGAAGCAATTTCAGAAACCGAAAGAATTTTAATAAAAATCCACAAGGAATCTACGTTCCTGTAGTTGGCTGTATATCATATTAAAAAATTTATTAAAAATTCTTTGTAAAAGGTATATATTTAAATAAAATTAAAAATATACCTTTTACAAAAGATTTTTAATAAATTTTAATAAAAAGTTTTAAAAGAATAGTTATAAGAAGTAAGAGGGAACGTGGTGTAGCCACCCTAGGAAGTAAGTGTGTACAAGAACACTTAGAAATGATTACAAAATGTAGAAATTTACTTTTAAAAATACCTAGTTTTTATCTTTTTGGTAATCCAAAATTTGATAAACCAATTCCATGGTATAAAGTAATGTCAAAGTATGCTAAATTATGCGGAGCTAAAAATCCTAGTGCTCTTACATGTACAAGGTTGCGAAAACATCTAGCAACGCTAATCCAGTTGTTTACAATATCGGAAAATGACATGGAGCAACTGGCTTCATTTATGGGACACACATTAGAAATCATCGATCCTCATATCGACTCCCCGATTACATTTATCAAACTGTAAAGATCTCTAAGTTGCTCTGTTAATGGAGAAAGGTAGAGTATGGAGAAGGTTTAGAACAAATAGAGATAAATTTGGAAGAAGACATTATAAAAGATGATAATGGACATATTAACTAAGTATTTAAGGAACAAGAAAATGAAACCAATGATGTTATTGAATCAAAAGGTCCAGAAAGTTGTAATAATGAAAAACAGGGAATAATGGATATGAAGACAAAAAACAAAAAAGGGTTTTAGTTCCGTGGACAGAAAAAAGAAACTAGCCAAAATGTATTTTAAAACCTACATTAAGCAAAAGAGACTCCCCAAAAAATCAGAATGTGAATATCTGATCTATTAAAAAATAAAAATTGGCTCAAAATAAAGGTATTCATTCAAAATAAATATAAAAAGTATTGAATGTCTTGTGTTTCCCTTAAATTTTCAGTTTTGTTTGTATTTTCATTTGTGTTTATATTTTCAGTTTTATTCATATTTTTATTATTTGTTTTTAGAACTATTAAAATTAAAGATTTATAACGAACATAGATACATGTTTTTTTTTTTTCGTTAGCCCATGTTAGAAATTTACAAATGATTATCAATAGTATACATAGCCCTTAAATAATCAGATTCGATTACAATAAAACAAATAGAATACATTTGAATTTATTTTTCGTTTTTACCATTAGTTTTATTGTGACCAAAAACCTCTCTACTTTGATTAAGATTTTTTGTTGAAATAGATATATACTTTAAAGTTTAAAGAAAGATTGGAAAACTACAAGTTTTCGAATCATTTTTCCAGAGGAGGACTAAACCACCGTAATATAAAAATAGGAAGAACTAAGGTCGGTAAACTATAATTGGAATATACGTAACGAAATATACGCCGACACTGGCGACACAACAGGTAATGCGGCGATCATATTGAACTAAAATATTCAAACGTACAAAAACACGCAATAACTGACCCATCTGAAATTTTGCTCAATGGTTTAGAATGATGTTTCGACTTCTTTTATAATGATTGCGATAAGTCCTCCGTATACGGAGGACGCACCACATTGGAGGACCTATTCAATGTAAATTTCCTATATAAGGAGGAGCTATCCACTGGTGCGTATATATATATATATATATATATATATATATATATATATATATATATATATATATATATCGGAAAACGAGTACGACCGTCAATCCAATATATCGTCGGTATACTGCGAAAACCAGGTAAATGACAAATTTTACAAAATTGAGTTAAGTATACCAAAATTCTCAGCTTTTTGCGCTCTACATACAGGTAAAATCCAATAAATGATACGACTTACCGTTGAGCAGATAATTTTTGTAATAAACAAATAAGTTGCACCTGACCAACTTTTCATTTTCCAGTAAAACAATATATTGCTACTTATTTCCATAAAATTGATGTTCAGTTGCATGTAAAACTAAGTAAGCCCACATATATGATTGTCCCGGACAACAACATGTTTCTACTACTGCATACCATATTCAGTAAAAAGGTGATAAATGTCTTTAATACATTTTACATGTATAATTTAATAAAATTTCTCATTCATATCGACTAGTAAAAACTCATACATTTACTTGATTCTACCTGAAAACGGGTTGAGTGAAAATTTAGAAATGATGAGTGCTAAAGCCATAAATGATCTTAATGGTGTTTATGATATAATTTTTATCTGCTGATATCTGCTGTGCAGAGTTATTTGAGGATTCAGCAGATACGTGTTTGTATGTATAATATTAACAGACGGTTTTGAACTTGAACTTAGTAGAAAATAGTTTATACAAAGTTTAGTCTGTATTACCTATCTGTTTTGATTTTGTGTTACTAAAAATTATAAAACAAAGAAACAATGAATTCAAGAGCTAAAAGAATTTTATCCATGGTGAACAAACAATCCGAAAATGCCGTTAATGGTAAGTATTTTACAAATATATTATATACAATATATTATATACAATTTTATTATAAAAGTAATAAATAATACAGTGCTTCACAAAGTCAAATTGAATTGGTTGACATTTTGCTTCTAGGTAGTAAATAACACATTGTGACAAATTTACAGAGAATTTCGAATTAAAAATTTTTGTTTCTTACCTATTTATAGGGAGTTTGGAAATAAGTTTGACCGTTATATTCTTGTTGCTTTCATGTTTAATGTTTGTATTGTACTTAATAATAATTACTTATTTTTATGAATGTTTGGGCGTATGTTGTTTGCACAACTGAAGTTGTTATTATACGATGACAATTTGGTTGGGCTATCGAAAATAAGCAATATCAGCAATAATATTCATCAGTTTCGTGTGTCCACATTATGTGAACAAATCTTAAATTTCTCTTGAGAGATCGTTTTGTACATATAAATACATATTATAATCTGAACAATACATAATCATGTTCTCGATACATAAAAATCAATACAGAAAAATAGTTATATGGGTGTTCACAAATGCACATGTTTATATTAGGGAAAAAGTTAAAAGATTATTCTAAAGTTAAACAGACTATTAAATAATATTGAATATCTTCTATTTGTGACCAGGAAGACAGTTTTGAAATATTTTATTTTTATTAATAAGTATCAATTAGTTACTTGTTGTGCAATATCGTTTTTTTTTTAGATTCCGTTGAAACTGAAGATATCAGTTCAATTCTTGATGATTCTCAGAACAATATAGCCTCAATGATGGAATCAATTTTGGATAGTGACTTCTCAGATGCGGACCCCACATATCAGCCAAGTGAAGAGGGATCACTTTCTCTAGTAAGTCTATTTGAATTACAAACAGCTGACCTTGATAGCCTAAATGATGAGACGAAAGAAATTATTGAAATAGGAGCACTCACGAACAATGTAGTGTCAACTGAAATAGCTAGTTGGATATTAGATCTACTTCTCGACAAAGTATGGAAAGATGTACGTCCACTAAAACGTTGGCGAAAAGCTAACCCAAAAGATTGGATGATAAATGTCGCAAAAAGGAGGCGTGCTGAGGGTTTACCTTATGAGATAAAAAAAAAGAATAGACCAGCAAAATTGCCAAAACCTGTTAATTGTTCAGAGTGTTTTTACAAATGTGCCAGTTATTTCAGCGAAGATTACAGACAAAGACTATGTCGTGATTATTGGAGCTTAGAATATATAGGCCAGAAAAATTTTCTTATTGCACGTATTAAAACGGAGCCACCAAAGAGAGTCGTTGCAGTTCGTCAAAGTTTAAAAAAACCACGTGCATTTTCCAAAAAGTGTTACTTTTCTTTGAATGGCCAAGAGATACAGGTATGTGAGAAGTTTTTTTCTAAGACACTTTGTATATCAGCGTCGTTAATACAAGATGTTGTAAGAAAAACTGATACTCTAGGTTTTTATGCAGATACGGATAAAAGAGGCCAGCATATACCGCCAAATAAAACAAGCCATGAATCCCGAAAAATCCTGAAGGCTCATATTGAGTCTTTCCCAACCATGGCCCCACATTATATTCGCCAAAGTTCAAAGCGTAGATATTTGGACAAAGATTTGAGTATAAGAAAAATGTACCAACTTTATATAAATGACTGTGAGGAGAAGAAACTGAAAGGTGTTAGCGAAATTACATACCGAAGAATATTTTCTAACGACTATAATTTAAACTTTTTCGTCCCTAAAAAAGATCAATGTTTAGTTTGTAATAAATATGATACGGCTAATCCAACTGACAAATCGGATTTAGAAAACAGTTACAGAGAACATCAGAAAAGAAAAGAAGTATGCAATCTTGAAAAACAAAATGATAAGAAAAGATCTAATGAACAACGGAATTTTGTTTCAATTACATTCGATCTACAGGCCGTACTACAGATTCCAAGTGGATTGACCGGACAACTATATTATTCCCGGAAATTATGCGTCTACAATTTGTGTGTATATGAAGCCTCATTGCCAAATGCAGCATACTGTTTTGCCTGGTCAGAAATTAACGGTAGACGAGGAAGTTCAGAAATAGGAAGCATTATACTCCACTACTTATCAAAATGTGTGCCAGAATATGTAAGTGAAATAAGTTTATTTTCTGATACTTGCGGAGGACAGAATCGTAATCAGCATGTTGCAGCCTTACTATTATGGGCTGTTCAAAACATAGAGCATTTAAATATTATTGAACACAAATTTTTAGAGTCTGGACATTCCTATATGGAAGTTGACTCTATGCACAGTAGTATCGAAACCGCTAAAAAACACAGATCTATCTATGGAATGCCAGATTACTTGTCTGTTTTTCAAAATGCAAGAGGAACTAAAAATATCAAGGTTGATGATAAAAAAGTATGTGTCGAACCATACAAATGTAAAGAATTTAAATACCACGACTTTTATGATTTAAAAAATTTGTCACATAATTTAATTAAAAATCGGACAAAAGACCAAAACGGCGAAAAAATAATGTGGTTAAAAATAAAAAGAATGAGATTCGTGAAAGGAGAGACAAACAGAATTTATTTTAATTATGATATGTCAACAAGCTTCAATTATTTCCTTACTGATACTGGACGGCAGTCAACAAGAAAAAAGCACGCCAAGTTAACTAATACAAGCAAGCTTGAAGAACTTAAGCGACTTTATGATGCACCTTTGCCAATTAGCATAGCAAAAAAGAGAGATTTGGTACAGCTATGTGATAAGGGAGTGATACCGGAGGAATATCATGGGTGGTATCGCAATTTGAGAACAGGAAATGATGTAACAGACGTCTTGCCAGAGCCTGCTTTCAGTGACGAATCGGACGAGGAATCCGCATAATAATAATATTGTTACGATTATAAAAATGTTATTATTATATTCGAAATAAATTTGTTTTTTCTATAAAACTGCCTTTCATTCATATAAATAATAAGTATAACTACAAATAGCTGTTAATAAAATTTTCAGGGAAAACCAGTTAAATGTCATAAATATCGACTAATACCTTAAAACATTGCTGATACCAAGTAAAACCCTGCTATTTTGATGATAGAACTGTAAAATAATATATTTGGTATAATTATATTTGTTCTAAGTGTGTTATTTGAAGAGTAACTGATTTATTTAGATTTACAGGTAAAACCAGGTAAGTGATAGCATTTCCAGCTTAAATTTAGGTTTAATCAGCCAGGTGTCTCAACTTGTTCAAACTAATGATAGAATATCATTAAAGATATATGAATCTTTAACTAGAATATCTAAAATTAAAAAGAAGCAGGCTACTTAATTCACAATAAACATCTAAACTTTAAAAACGTTTTTTCTCGGTTTCGGTATTCTGACATTTACCTGGTTTTCGCAGTATACCGACGATATATAAGGATCACTCAGACGAGTGGTGGGTTCTTATATCGGTCTCAAGGTGGAGAAATAAAAGACAAAGTTGATAGGCTACTTGATCTATTTTGAAGACGTTTCGCTTTCGAGTTTTGAAAGCATCATCAGTTCATCTTAAAAAGACATGTAGCAGTCAAAGTTATTTACAATAATGTGAATGAAACTTAAGTAAATGGACATAATACGCTGATATTGTATAAACAATCAAGTAACTAACAACATATAGGAACTTATAAAAAATTAGCACAGCAAATGACCATGTGGTCTAAAGTAGATCAAATATAATTTAATATTAATTAGTGAAAAAGAACCAAGAAAATCATAAACAACTTCCAACAATTTAATGATTATTCAGCTTTGATTTAAAATTTAGGTAGCATTATAAGTGATATTAATAAAAATTTTATTTAAAAAGTAGTGTAAATGAAGTTACCGATCAAAGCCCTACAGCTGTCCCTATACTGTTGGATATAGGTCTCCTCCATGTTCTTCCACTGTTCTCTATCTTGCGCCTTCTGTATCCAATTTCCGACTGTTTTTCTCAAGTCGTCCATCCATCTTTTTGGTGGTCTGCCTCGGTGTCTTTTGTCTTCTCTAGGTCTCCATTCTATGAGTCTTTTGGTCCACCTATTATCATTTAAACGTGCTATATGTCCAGCCCATCTCCATTTGGCTTGTGCAATTTTTTCTATGACATCTGTCACTTTAGTCCTCTCTCTCACTATCCTATTTGGTACCATATCTTTTCTAGTTATTCCCAACATTGCTCTTCCCATTTTCCTTTGGGTTACTCTCAATTTATTTGCAGAATGTTTGGTTAAAGTTATTGTTTCGGAATCATATGTTATTACTGGCAGTATGCATTGGTTGTAAACCTTTTTCTTCAAGCAAATCCGTAGCGTTCCTTTTAGAATATCTCGTATCTTGAAAAATGCTGCCCATCCCAAGCGTATGCGACGCTGGGTCTCACAAGTTTGATTGTCTTTTTGTATTCTAATTTTATGCCCTAAATAAATATAGCTAAAGACCGGATGTACTTCGTTCCCATCTACCCTTATAACATCACTTGGAACTAAATTGGTCATGTATTTTGTTTTTTCAGTTTATGTTCAGTTCTATTGCCTGTTTTAGTTCTTCCATCATTTTGTGAGCTTCATTTAAACTCTCGGCTATAATGACAATATCATCTGCAAAGCGCAAGTGGCTTAAGTATTACCCCTCAATATTTATTCCCTTTTTAGCCCAATCTAGTTTTTTAAAGGCATATTCCACAGCTGCAGTGAATAGTTGGGGGGAGATGGTGTCCCCTGTCTAATTCCTCGCTCAATTCTATATTTATCGGTAAAGTCATGGAGTTTAACAGATGCTGTTGCGTTGTTGTATATATGTTTTATCAAATTTGTATATCTATAGTCTACTTGGCTTTATTCTAATGCTCCTAATACTACTGGTAATTCCAGTGTATCAAAAGCTTTCTCAAAGTCTATGAAAATCGACGTGAGTGGTTTATTATATTCAACACATTTTTCAATTAGTATTTTAAGTGCTTGTAGGTGGTCATTTGTTCCATAACCTTTCCTAATACCAGCTTGCTCCTTAGACTGATAGAAATCTAATTTTCGTTCTAAAAGTTTTGTGATGATCTTGGTAAACCATTTGTAGATATGGGACAATAGACTTATCGGTCTATAATTCTCTAGGTTTGATATATCTCCTTTTTTTATATAGATTATATATATATATATATATATATATATAATATATATATATATATATTTATCATATATCAGGTATGCGGTCTGTTATTAAAAAAGGCTCTTTTTTCTTTTATTACTCTATATTTCGCTGATTTTTGTCAGCTTCTTCAGGAGATAAAGATTAAGAGTTAAAATATTTAAAAATGTTGAACATATATATATATATATATATATATATATATATATATATATATATATATATATATATATATATATATATAAGGTTATTGAACTCCTAAGTGGAGCATAGAGCTTCAGTGAAAACGCGCCATCGGGTTCTATTTTGCGCTAAGGCCTTCACCTCATTCCAAGACTTTCCTTGTTTTCTTATCTCGTCCATGATGGATCTTCTCCAAGTTTGTACTGGGCGACCTTTTTTTCGTTTTCCTTGGGGATTCCACTCTAGGGCAGTCTTTGCAATACTGGAGTTATTTTTTCGGAGTGTGTGATCGATCCAACCCCACTTTCTGGACTTTATTTCATTTACTACCCTCTTTTGTTTGGTCAGGTGTAGTAAATCTTCGTTTCTGATGATGTTAGGCCAGAAAATATGAACAATTCTTCGTAGACATTTATTAACAAAGACCTGCAGTTTGTCTGTAAGGGTTTTTGTCGCTTTTCAGGTTTCACATCCGTAAAGTAGTACAGACATGACATTTGACTGGAATATGCGGATCTTTGTCCTCGTAGTGTAGTCTCCAGACCTCCAAACAGGGTTGAGAATGCTGAAAGCTTGTTGCGCTTTTCGTATCCTCATACGAATATCGTCTTCTGTACCTCCGCTTTCTGTTATGACACTTCCAAGATACGTAAAGTTTTCCACATTTTCAATCTGCATGTTATTAATGGTGAATAGCGTGTTGTTTCTTGCATTTATTCTCATGGATTTGGTTTTACCAATATTGATTTTCAAACCTATTTTATTGGCTTCAGTGGAAAGTGTTTCCAATTGGTCAGCCACATCTTGGAACCTTTGTCCTAACAGGCAGATATCGTCGGCGTATTCTAGATCGCTTAGGCGTGTGGTTAACGTCCATTGTATCCCTCTTGTGTCAGAGTCTAGTTTGGAGAGAACATAGTCTAGAGCTATGTTAAAAAGAAACGGAGAAAGCATGCATCCCTGTCTGACTCCAGTAAGTACGTCAAATTCGTCACTGTTGATCCCATTGTGTGTCACGCTGCATTTCGCTTCAGTGTACAGTAACTTTATAATGGAAATTACTTTATGCGGGATGTTTCTTAGCTCTAAAATTTTCCATATCGCATCATGAGATAAGCTGTCAAAAGTACGCTCGAAATCAACAAAAACCATGTATAGGGGTGTGTTCCATTCAACCGATTGTTCCATTATTAGCCTCACAGTATTAATGTGGTCTATGCAGGAGGATTCTGGTCTAAAGCCTACTTGATTAGCTCGAAATTCAACCTTGTTTGTTAATCTTTTAAGTATGATGGTCGTGAAGATTTTATTTATGGCGGTAAGCAAGGTTATTCCTCTCCAATTTTTGCATAGTGTGAGGTTGCCCTTTTTTGAAAGCTTAATAATGATGCCTTTTTTCCAGCCCGTTGGAATGCGGTTTGTTTCACACACCTCTCGGATTATGGGGAGCAAAAGTTCAGCAGTTAGATGCGGATCAGTTTTAAGTATTTCGGCAGCAATGTTATCGATTCCCGGAGACTTGTTATTTTTCAGAGATTTGATAGCTGTTATTATCTCTGTTTTGGAAGGGGCGTCGCAAGATATACGCAAGTCTATATTCTGTGGATTTTCGACAATTTCATCTGCATTATCCCTGGGCGTGCCTAGCATGTCCTGAAAATGCTCTTTCCATCTCTCTATTTTGTCATTTGTTGTAGTAAGTAATTCTCCTGTCTTGGATCTTACGACGTTTGAACAGTTGGGCTAACTTTTTGTTAGACGTCTAGTAATTTGGTATAGCTCTCTAGTTTTATTGTGTTGTGCAGCTATTTCGGCTTGTTTTGCCAGTTCTTCAGCCCATCTTCTTTTGTCTCTTCTTGCATTTCTTTTAACTGCTTTATTTATTGTTTAATATTCTTGTTGTCGGTTCGCTCTTTCTTCTACAGTTCTTGCTTGCAAAATATCTTTTTTTTGCTGTTTTCTTTCTTCGATAAGATTCCAAGTTTCATCTGATATCCATTCTTTTCTATGTTTTTTTTTTACCCAGCTTATCTTCAGCTATTTCTGTCAAAACATTTGCCAGATCTTCCAGCTATTTACTTCACGTTCTCTTCTTTTGAGTTGAAGTTCCTCCCTAAACATGTGTCTTCCTGTAGCCGTTTTTAATTTGTCTAGATTGTATGTTGGTCGTTTGGTGTTTCGTGTGATTTTGTTTTTTGCCATTTTGATTTTAATGGTACCGATTACAAGATGATGGTCACTTGCGATGTCTGCTCCTCTTTTGTTACGTACATCAAGGAGAGATGATCTCCATCTTTTTGATATGGCGATGTGGTCTATTTGATTTTCTCTTATATGACCTGGTGCAGTCCATGCAACCTTGTGAATATTTTTATGTGGAGAGATGGTTCTACCAATAACTAAGCTATGATTGGAGCAAAAATTTGTAAAGCGCTCTCCGTTTTCATTCATCACTCCCAGGCCATGTTTGCCCATTACGGTTTCTAAGTTAATATTGTCTTCTCCAACTTTAGCGTTCATATCGCCCATCACTAATAGTATATCGCCTTGGTTTACTTGTTGGGTCGTTTGTTCTAGTTGTTCGTAGAATATGTCTTTATCTTCGTGGAGAGATGTGTTCGTGGAAGCATAGCACTGAATCACTGTTATCTTGCGGTATCTGGTATAAAATCTGGCAATTATAATTCTATCATTGATTGGTTTCCATGAAATGAGGCTTTTTTTGGCTTGTTTGCTGAGTAGAAGACCCACTCCGCTCTCGTGATTTCCATTTTCTACTTTGCTCTTTGAAATTGAAAGTCGTTTTTTGAGAAGTGTTTTTTTGTGATAAGAAGTATTCACTTTTAAAGTTAAATATAAGTCTCATATCATAATATATTAAGATTTATTTTTAAAATTCACTGCAACAGTGTGAACGATACGCTACTGAATGCTCCGCTAGGAAATCAATGAACAATTTATTTCTCTTTATATTATGACAACGTTGATGAGAATCAAATTTGTAGGCAGTAAATTCTCCGAACTGTGAATGCGATAAAGCAACAAAATCGTTGCCTGTTTGTAATAATAGATATTCTAGAAATTAAGTAATTTATTAATCTAAACGATTATTAATATCATAATTTGCTGGATGTCAATGATTAAATTATAAATTGTTAGAATATATATCATCACAAACTGGCAAGGATGTTGTCGTATTATCGTATTAAGAGTTCGGAGAATTTACTGCCTACAAATTTGATTCTCAAGTATAATTATTTACACCTTGAATAAAATAAACTAAAGTTTCCATCCATAATATTTACTGTATAACATATTTTGTACTAATATCCAATCTTTAAATTATATTGTCGATTTAAACTAGGAAGAAATTAGTTCATTAGTTCTTTGTGTCTCTATTGTTTTTCTTTCTTTTTAAGTCCCGTACGTATTGTTACGAGACCCAATCATAAAAATAAAAGAAACAAACCAGCGACCTATCGATCGGTATTAACAAACCGCCTGCAGCGTAAATTGCTTGTTTGTGGCTTATGGCACTTTAGATGTTGAAAGAGATGTGTCGTGTCCAATCTAACGGTTTAATCTACCAAACTCGCTGGTGTTCAAAGGACAACCGCGTTAAAGGTAAATTTCAGTATTTACTCAAATAATCCAGTTAAAGCTGAAAAGTATTTTTGGAACATCTGAGTTCAAAAACTTTTCAAGTTTGAAAGCGAATTATACAATTATTTGGTTACCAAATTTGGTTACAGGTAAACTAAGTAAATATTTTTAACCTTTTCTGATTTAAACCAGTAGCTGTTTCACGTCACTAATAACCTAATTCAGGTTTTCTTTATTTAATATTTATTGTGAGATATAATTATCTATACGATATACCAGTGAGTGTACACGGTGGCCCAACAAATATTTATATCTTGCAAAATATTGGAGAAATGAATGTTTTGATAAATATCCAAAAACTGGTTGATGTTTATGCCGAGTTAAGCAATTTTTGCTAATAAGTCATAAGCGACATTTTGCTAATTTTACACGAGAGGGAAAAACGCTTTAAAAGGCAGTAATATGAAATCTGCTATACTAATTTGTACCAATTATGGTTTCTAGGTTTACTAATTACACAATCATCACATATGTAATGCTGTTGGTAAGAGAGAGCATAGTAAATGAAAGATTGTATCAATATTTTAATGAAAATATATATTTTTATTTTCATATATGTATAAAAGAAGTTGAATGCACAATTTTTTTACACATACTCTGCAGTAAAATTCATTGTTTATTTTGTTAGTAAATAAAAATTAAAATACAATAAATACACTGCAACATAATTCAATATAATAATACAATATAAATTAAAATGTAATATTTATAAGTATTTAAAACTGCCAATATGCATAACTTACTTTACGAAGATAAAAATAAAAAATAACTCTGATTATGTTATAAATTTTTATTTTATTTTAAAATTTAGCATTTTTGCGTATACTACATATATTTAATAAGATTGACGTGAGATTTTTAAATATTTCAAAAATAAAAAAGGAAATTCATAATTGGGATTCGAACTCACAACCACCAGCGTATGAACCAAACACGTAAAGGATTGGCCAATTAGACATGACACTAACGGATTTCAAAATTAACAGTTCTCGGCCAAACTTTGACTATTATTGTGATTACTTTGAAAAACAAAAATATATATATATATATATATATATATATATATATATATATATATATATATATATATATATATATATATATATATATATATATATATTATTGTTTTGGAGTATCCAGTATGCGGTCTGTTGAGTACTGTTGAAAAGTACTGTGAAGTACTGTTTTGAATATATTATGTTGAACATTTTTAAATATTTTAATTCTTAATCTTTATCTCCTGAAGAAGCTGACAAAAATCAGCGAAATATAGAGTAATAAAAGAAAAAAGAGTTTTTTGTTTAATAACAGGCCGCATACCTGATACTCCTGTTATTTACGTTTCGGTCGATAATCCTACCAGTTTTGCTATATATATATATATATATATAGTGAACTGAAAAAGCGATGAACGCTTGTAATCAACGCTGATCAAATAGAATACAATACTCCAATATGGTGTGCAGCGGAAGATGGGACAAAGAAGTAGTCTTTTTAGTTAACCAAGCTTTCGCAAATCTTTATTTGCATCATCAGGGTGCTACTATAAACAGAATTAGTATAAATTACAGAGTAAGACTTACTTTGCCTCTTACACTAATTGAGGTTAGTTGTCTTGATGGCCAATTTGGGAGTGACGTCCTTAATAAATGGAAGTGATGCAAAAGATATATTAGGAATATTGTTAGTCAGTGAGTGGGAAACAGAGGTAATTTTCATATCACCTGTATTTTGGGAAGGGTTTACTTGTGTGTTGAGTATAACAGAGGATGTGTTAAAGATGATTTTCCTAAGTAAGGATTCGGGGTAAGAATTATCTAGGAACAACTGTAAAAGGATGTTGAGATTCTTGTTTCTAAAAGTAGGGTCAGCTAGTTTACAAACTCTTGTGGTCATTTGTTTTACTAGATTAATTTAGTTACACTTTTTTCTATACCAATCAATTGTAATGATGTTACCCAGTTCCCTGATAATTATTGTGTCGAGAAAAGGAACCGATTGGTTTTAATCCTCTTTTTCAAGAGTAAATTGAATGTGGGGGTCATAGCTATTGAAAATATCTAAGAGCTCACTTTCTAAACCTTGTGGGCAGGACATAATAATGTCATCAACATACTTTTTAATAAAAGGAACGTTAAAAGGAACAACCTGGAGAACAATATCCAACAGATCATCCATTACATATGCAGCTAGAATTGGAGAGGGACTGGCTCCAATAGGAGTGCCAAAGGTTTGTTTGTAATATTTGTTGTTGAAAGAGAAACAAGTGGAATTAAACAAGAACTCTATCATCTCAATAAACATATCATAATCAATGTTACACACTTGCGAAATTTTATTCCAGTGTTTATGAATAGATCGGAGAACGGCATTTAAGTAAACATTACTGAAAAGGGAGACCACATCTAGACTGACGAGAACATAATTACTTGGTAAGACAGTTTTGTTAAATAACTCAACAACTTGAAAAGAATCTTTGATGTAGTAATCATTATTTGGATCATAGGCTTTAGACAATATATTGTTGTGAAAGCCTGCAATATGTTCAGTTGGTGAGCCTATGGAGGAAACTATAGGTCTCATAGTTAAGGTGGGTTTATGGATTTTAGGGAGGGTGTAGAATTTTGCAACAACACTTTTATCGGATGAGAGTCTCTTTTTAGTGTTTAAATCAATTTGTTTCTGTTGCCAAAGGCGTTTAATTAGGGCATTTGATTTATTTTGGATATTGCTAGTTGGATCACTAGGGAGGGTTATGTAGGATGAATCCTGATCAAGAATCTCTTGAGAAAGTTTAAAGTAATCATCTTTCAACATTACTACAGTAACATTACCTTTGTCAGATTGAGTCACTACTAACTCAGGGTGAGATTTGAGGAAGCGTTTAGTTTCTTCAAAGAGACTTTGTAGGAGAGAAGGGGAACTCCTACGTTTAAATGAGTTATTAGTGATTATGTTAATCGGTCTAGCAATTGCAATATTTCTACATTCAGGATCCGGAATAAACGATGATATAAAATCAATATCAGATAAAAGTGGTTTAATAGGAGACTCAATACCTAACCGTGGTTCAATGCTAAACTTAGGACCTAACGAGAGAAATTTCATAACGTTTGATGGAATTTCAACTTGGGAGATATTTTTTATCCAAGAATCCTTAGTAATATGTTGGTTGTTCAACATAGTAGATTTTAAATTGTTGAATTTATTAATATTACTATTTTTTATCTTGTGAAAAGAAAAATTATAGTGTTTCATTTGTTTCTGAATGAAATTATTACAAATATATTCACTAGTACTACTAATTGTATTTGCCTTAAGGGTATTTAATTTATTCTCTAATGATTTTATTAGTTTATGATTAATGTTTATTTACTTAAATTTACTTTAATATTTATTTATAATGTTTGTTTAATGTTTATAGTGAAGGTTCTTATATAGGTCACAACTCCCAAAAAATTTCCAGCCGTTTAACTCTGCACAAGAGTGACATTAGGTTACACCCTGATAGATGTTCCCTAGCCACACATGTTAACACAACAGGACACTCTTTCGATTTTTCAAATGTAAAAATCCTATCCACGGAGAGCAATTGTTCAAAAAGATTGTTTCTCGAGATGGCTTTTATTTTTCAAGAAAAATAAACCATTAATAAAAAGACAGATACCAAGAATTTAAGCAACTTATATTCATTATTGTTAACTTTAGATAAACATGAATCTACTAATACAGACAATTCATCGTCAAAAATATAAGTTTAATTATATATGAGATATTCAACATCTCTCCTATTTCTAAAATAAGTCTTTTCATCTTTTCTTTTTCAACAAGTTTAGCTTATATCAGGTATACTATCACCTTTACATCGTTATCATTTAAGATCTAACGTTCTGTCGTTTTAAGTTGGTAGCAACGAATTCACAAGCAATTCTTTTGTTTCTGATAAGAATATTTATAACCAAAATTTTATATTGTGACTACGTACATGTTTTGTAACTATTTTACCATAATTTTATTTAAATGTTTATGTATGTGTGTTCTAAGTGTTTTATGTATGTTAAAGAACGTTTTAAACCAATTTTTGGATAGTTTTCGCCATAGTTGTAGGGGTCAAACGAGTTCCCAGTTTCATTTAATAAACATCAAGACAACTAACCTCAATTAGTGTAAGAGGCAAACTAAGTCTTACTCTATAATTTATACTAATTCTGTTTATTGTAGCACCCTGATGATGCAAATAAAGATTTGCGAAAGCTTGGTTAACTAAAAAGAGTACTTCTTTGTCCCATCTTCCGCTGCACACCCAAATATTGGAGTATAGTGTATATATATATATATATATATATATATATATATATATATATATATATATATATATATATATATATAGTCATGTTTCTTCTTTCCCAACCAAAGAAAAATAAATAAAAAATCCATCGGAATAAAATTTTAAGATATCAGTATAAACAAATTGTATATAGGTAGTACGCGTATAGTACGTGTAGAGTACGCGTTCGGCGAGTCCTGGCCTACACCCGCTCACATAAGTGAGATGTCTCGTGGTGACTTGTCCACCTTCCTAGAAATGGCAGGATGGAGAATGAGCTAAGGGTGACAGCTCCCTGGAAGAATGCACAATGGGTCAATTGCGGCCTAAGTGCTGTGAAAACCTAACTCGCCCTCCCTACTCTACAGATACAGAACATTGGAGGCAGAGGTGGCTACGCTCTTTTCGACTAAGGCATCCCAATATATCTTTACATCAGCCAGAGGCAACATCAATGGCACGCGCTGAAAGGTTTAACAAACCACAAGTAAAGACGTTTTTGAAAAATGTAAGTAACGTATAAATAATGAAGAAATCGACAAAAGTATGATTTTTAACATGGACGAGTCAGGGTTAACTCTGTACAAAATACTACTAAAATTTTCGCTAAAAGGAAAAAAAAAGTGGGTGCTATCAACAGCGAAGAAAGGGGAGTACATTCAACTGTAGTAGCGTGCATGAGTTCAGGGGGAACTTATATTCCACCTGCTATAATTTTTCCTCGGAAAAAATTTAATCCAACATTATACAATGGAGCGCCCCTTGGGACTTTATGTTTGTAAAATGAATCAGGTTACATTACCGGAGAACTATTTCTTAAATGGATGGAACACTTTATTTAACATGTTCGACCGAACACCAAACACAAAGCACTGTTAATTTTAGTCGGACATGTTAGCCATAAAAATTTAGAAGCATTGGAACTTGCAAAATATAATTCAGTGGTGCTATTTTGCTTGCTTTCACATTGCACACATAGTCTCCAACCTTTCGATGTGTGCTTTTTCGGGCCACTAAGTAAGTACTAGTATGCAGCAGCAACTCAATAGTTTAAGGAAAATCCAAGTCATGTCATCATTCTTTACCAGGTCGCGTTGCTTTTTTCTTCCACATACAACAAAACCGCAATACCAACGACAGCTTTAAGCGGATTCAAAGCAACAAGAATCTCAACTTTTAACCCGGATATATTTCCAGAATTCATGTATTTGTCCAGCACAGTAACTGACGTACCACTTGAGGCTGATAATTCAAACACCGAATCCCTTAATCCGGGTGCATGTTTTCTGCAGCAGAACATTTGAATAAAGAAGATCCGCAGTCATCTACAACAGTAAATACAAAGCCACATGAAGACACGTAGAGCCTTTAGCTATTAACGTCACAAATATTTTGTTGCAAATTTCACCTCTTCCTCAAAGAAATGCAAGAAAGTCCAGAAGAAGAAAGGCCAATAGTTACCAAGATGTTATTACCACGAGTCTATACCTCCAGAGTCTTCGCGAACAACAAAATATTAAGAAAGTGAGAGAGGTAAGAGGAAATAAGCAAAACTCAGTAAAGAAAAATATGTTTGATCGTACCTTAGAACGTGGAGATAAAGACACTCAAAAAGATTTTTGAGATAAGAGAACCTAAAAATTAAGAAAAAGTGAACGAAACGCGGCAGTTAAAATCTATGAAAAAAAGTCAGATTGTGAAGAGCCCTTTAATGAAGACGACGACGATGATTGCGCATGCCTCTATTGCAATGAGATTTATAGCCTATCCAAATCTCAAGAAGGCTGATTAAGTTGCCAATAGTATCAAATGTAGACTCATGCAGAGTGTGCAGAAATATCAATGAAGGCTAAGAACTCTATTTATGAATTATGTTTTGATAATTGATCACTTCAAGATGACATTTTGACACACACAAGATGACATTTTGACTCCTTTTTGTTTTACATGTAAAACGGAGTTCAGTTTTTGTTTTTCACTTAACAAATATTAAAAAAGAATGTTCTGTTTATACTAAGGCGCTTTTTAATTCATGATACTTTTTACATTTTTCAAAATAAATCGATTTTACCTTCGAGACTATTGACTTGCCACTCTTCCCCTAAGCTTTTTCTAGAAGTTACCAACACTTGTGAAAGCGAACGGACTCAAAAATAATTATAGTACAGTCTACTATCACTGTTGAAATATTTTCAAAATATATCAGACTACGGTATACTTTTCGCCTACAAAAGAAAAATATTATACATACATTTTTACAATTGAATATCCCGATATGATTAAATTTCAGAGCTTATGTTTTCTACGGATCTCATCGATCATACTAATACATGTAGCTGATAGTTTTGGAGTTAACTTTAACTCGCTTAAACTTTTCCATGAATAGAGCGCTTGTATTTGATGTATGGACATAAATATTGACTTATATGATAAACAAGAAGTATTAATATTTTACGAGGATAAAGACATAAGGCTTTAATATAGAATGGTTTATATTGTCGATAATTAAATATGTGAATTTAAGAGATATATTATATAGTTATCCTTTGAGAAATGACTATAGTAAAATTTCTGGTTTCGACACTATAAAAAATTTTTAGTAAATCAAATGTAATATTATTTTTATGATAATTTTTCGACTGTTCTAACAACCATTCAAATTTCATTATTTTGTGTCATGTGGAACAATTTCACCCAATCATGTCAACATTAGACTGATAATTGCATTCAGTGCAATTTTCAATCCCTATGATAACACGATCGAGTTTGACAACTTCATCCAAATAAATTTCAAAATGTCACGTTTCGGCAATGAGAATGTAAATTTTAATAATTGTACTTTCACTAACTGTACTTTTAATAAATAAATGCTTCGTTATGTTGGGTTATAATTTTTTTTTTTCGAAAAATTATCCTCCGAATATCCCTCGGACATTGATGAATGCCTCATAATTTCATGACAAATTTCTCAAGCTCGTTGCTTGGTAACAGCACTCAGCCTTCGGCTTCGTGCTGTTAGCAAGGAACGAGCTTTCGATTATCATGAAATTATCTCGTCTGTTATCAATGTCCTAGGGATATTACTACTGATAAGTAAATTTAACCGATTGAATATTAAACCCCGGGCGAATTCGAATTTAAAGATCACGCGATGGCTATTTATGCTACAAGCAGAAAAACGTGTACATTAAATTCAAAATGTACATAGTTATCCCAAAAGTAAAGTTCTAAATAATTATGAACATAAGATAGGTAAATCAAATCATTTATTTAAAAAAAAAGTAAAAAAATAAATAATATTTTACAACATAATTACATAATAAATCGTGTTCCTAAAAAAGGACATTTTACCTAATATTCTTCTTCCTACACTTACGTAAGTTCACAATTTTGACAGTTGGTAGTCTTAATGTTATTCCTCTTTTATACAAAATGTTTACATATATATATATATATATATATATATATATAAATATATATATATATATATATATATATATATATATATATATATATATATATATAAATATATATATATATATATATATGTATATATATATATATAGAGTGTGTATAACAAAGCTAAGAATACAATTCTTTGGAGGGTAACTTTCGGGAAAGCGTCAAAACAAGGATCAGCTAGAGATGGTATAAGCCAGTTTGGTGTAGAACTTTATTCTAAATGTGAAATTTTCGGTGATATGTTGTCACCTTCATCAGCACCTAAATGGAAAACCTATTATAGTACAGTGGTGGAAATCAACATTTAAAAACCTACATTGAAAATGTTCAGTTGGTCCTAGTGGTAAAGAACACTGTCACAAACATGTTAAAAATATTAAAAAATACATTTAAAATTTTGAATAAAAACATTACAACACAACAGGGTAGTTTTTCAAATACAAACACAACAAAAAGTCTAAAATTTACAACCTACAAAAACTGCAAATAGAAAAGAAGAATTAATCTTCTTTTTTGATGACATATTTCTGTCAACATCCGGGTGTCATATGTAACGAGGTTATAATTTTCACTTTTGCACCTCACAACCACATGGATACGAAAAGAAAGAGCCCTAGGCAACATGATCAGCAAGGAAATGAAGTCCCCTCTAAAGCACAGGTAGGTAATCTATGCATGTCATGATAAGTTCCCCACATTCTCCAGTTTGTTACTTCTTGTCAAGTCCTGTTGAAGTAGAAAGGAATAAATACAACTTAAGTTTTCAACATATTTCTTACAGTTCATAGGAGAGCTGCAGTTATGGATGTAGCACATTTCTATGAAGTTTCTCTTAAATTGGTTGTCAACCCTCTTTAGTACTTGCACATTTTCATAGTTAGCAGTGTGTCCAGTATTCTAAATATGTTGGCTAAAGGCTGTGCTGGTGGGCTTCCTCACAACATCACTCCTGTGCAAAGCTATTCTTTTTGAGAGTTTCTGGCTGGTTTGACCGACATAGACTTCTGAACAAGAACCACATGGAATAGAATACACTACATTGAAGTTATCCAGTGTTTTAACTCTTTCTGTCAGGTGAGTAAAGTATGTCCCTAATCTTTTGTAAACAGAATTTGCTATCACTATGTTGAACTGTCTGAAAAGGTTTGTGATCTGTGGTGATAAACCTTTGATGTAAGGCAATCTCCCATAGAACACTTCTACTGTTTCTCCTTCTAATGTTTGTCTTTGGTGTGTTCTAACTGTTGGCATATCTTGAAATAGCAATTTATTAAGAAGCATCTTAGGGTAGTGATTTTTTCTAAGAATCTCATACAATAACTTGATGTTCTTATTGTAGTTTGAAGGGTGACAAATTCTTTTTATTCTGTTTTTCAGACCTTTGAAGATGTTAATCTTCTGTTCGTCTGGATGATACGAGTGAAAAGGCACATATCTACCTGAGAATGTTTTTTTCTGTACCAATCCAACCTTACTGTATTATCTTCATATCTGGTTACATAGGTGTCTAAGAATGGAACATTATTATTTTCTTCTGTTTCAACTGTGAATTGTAGGTGAGTGTTATATGAGTTGAAAATGTCAAGAGTGTAGTTGATTTTGTCTGCAGGGACTGCACATATGAGGTCGTCTACATATTGGTAAATGAAGGGGAACTGGAAATCAACTTCTTGTGTACAGTAGTGAAGTAGGGAGTTCATTACAATTTCTGCCAAAGTAGGGGATATAGCTCCACCCATGGGTGCTCCTTTTATTTGGACATAGAATTCATTTTAAAAAGTGAAATATGTATTGTTGTATAAAAAGGTAATAAGTTTCAGGAACAAAACTTTGGGAATTGTACAGTTCTGTTCAATAAGATGGTAATTAGTTGTCAGAATAGAAACTACCAGTTCAAGAGGGATGTTGGTAAACAAGGAAGTAACATCAAAACTCACCAAGACATATCCTGAAGGTAGTAAAACCCATTGATCTTATTTGCAAATTCAAAAGAATCTTTAATTTTGTAGGTATTATGAGAAGAAAAAGAAGTGTCAATAATACCTGCCAGATATTTAGCCAAGGATTGAGTGGGGGCATTCTTGCAAGCAATTATAGGACGTAGAGGGCACCCTTCTTTGTGAATTTTTGGAAGTCCATAGTATGTTGTGGTGGTACCGGTGTAGTTGGTTAATTCTTTTTTTGTTTTGGTGGTAATATATCCTTCTTCATGTAATTGTTTTATTAGTAAGTTAGTGTTTCTTTCTACTGATGTAGTCAGATCTTTGGGGATTTTTTTATAGGAATGTGGATCATTGAGAAGTTCAAATGATTTGGTGATGTACTCGTTTCTGTCCATTATGACTAGTGTTACCTTTGTCTGCTCTTGTTACTATAATATCAGGGTTGTCTTTCAGAAATTTTCTCGTTTTTGTTTGATATTATATCTGATATTATACCTGACAGGTATAATATCAGATATAATATCTTATATCTGATATAATATCTAATATCTTATTATACCTGGCAGGTATTATTGACACTTATTTTTCTTCTCACAATACCTACAAAATTAAAGATTCTTTTGAATTTGCAAATAAGATCAATGGGTTTTTACTACCTTCAGGATATGTCTTGGTGAGTTTTGATGTTACTTTCTTGTTTACCAACATCCCTCTTGAACTGGTAGTTTCTATTCTGACAACTAATTACCATCTTATTGAACAGAACTGTACAATTCCCAAAGTTTTGTTCCTGAAACTTATTACCTTTTTATACAACAATACATATTTCACTTTTCAAAATGAATTCTATGTCCAAATAAAAGGAGCACCCATGGGTGGAGCTATATCCCCTACTTTGGCAGAAATTGTAATGAACTCCCTACTTCACTACTATACACAAGAAGTTGATTTCCAGTTCCCCTTCATTTACCAATATGTAGACGACCTCATATGTGCAGTCCCTGCAGACAAAATCAACTACACTCTTGACATTTTCAACTCATATAACACTCACCTACAATTCACAGTTGAAACAGAAGAAAATAATAATGTTCCATTCTTAGACACCTATGTAACCAGACATGTGTACAATACAGTAAGGTTGAATTGGTACAGAAAAAAAACATTCTCAGGTAGATATGTGCCTTTTCACTCGTATCATTCAGACGAACAGAAGACTAACATCATCAAAGGTCTGAAAAACATAATAAAAAGAATTTGTCACCCTTCAAACTACAATAAGAACATCAAGTTATTGTATGAGATTCTTAGAAAAAATCACTACCCTAAGATGCTTCTTAATAAATTGCTATTTCAAGATATGCCAACAGTTAGAACACACCAAAGACAAACATTAGAAGGAGAAACAGTAGAAGTGTTCTATGGGAGATTGCCTTACATCAAAGGTTTATCACCACAGATCACAAACATTTTCAGACAGTTCAACATAGTGATAGCAAATTCTGTTTACAAAAGATTAGGGACATACTTTACTCACCTGACAGAAAGAGTTAAAAAACTGGATAACTTCAATGTAGTGTATTCTATTCCATGTGGTTCTTGTTCAGAAGTGTATGTCGGTCAAACCAGCCAGAAACTCTCAAAAAGAATAGATTTGCACAGGAGTGATGTTGTGAGGAAGCCCACCAGCACAGCCTTTAGCCAACATACTAAGAATACTGGACACACTGCTAACTATGAAAAATGTGCAAGTACTAAAGAGGGTTGACAACCAATTTAAGAGAAACTTCATAGAGATGTGCTACATCCATAACTGCAGCTCTCCTATGAACTGTAAGAAATATGTTGAAAACTTAAGTTGTATTTATTCCTTTTTACTTCAACAGGACTTGACAAGAAGTAACAAACTGGAGAATGTGGGAAACTTATCATGACATGCATAGATTACCTACCTGTGCTTTAGAGGGGACTTCATTTCCTTGCTGATTATGTTGCCTAGGGCTCTTTCTTTTCGTATTTATGTGGTTGTGAGGTGCAAAAGTGAAAATTATAACCTCGTTACATATGACAACCGGATGTTGACAGAAATATGTCATCAAAAAAGAAGAATAATTCTTCTTTTCTATTTGCAGTTTTTGTAGGTTGTAAATTTTAGACTTTTTGTTGTGTTTGTATTTGAAAAACTACCCTGTTGTGTTGTAATGTTTTTATTCAAAATTTTAAATGTATTTTTTAATATTTTTAACATGTTTGTGACAGTGTTCTTTACCACTAGGACCAACTGAACATTTTCAATGTAGGTTTTTAAATGTTGATTTCCACCACTGTACTATAATAGGTTTTCCATTTAGGTGCTGATGAAGGTGACAACATATCACCGAAAATTTCACATTTAGAATAAAGTTCTACACCAAACTGGCTTATACCATCTCTAGCTGATCCTTGTTTTGACGCTTTCCCGAAAGTTACCCTCCAAAGAATTATATAGATATATATATATATATATATATATATATATATATATATATATATATATATATATATATATATATATATATATATATATGAACCAGAAGTATTTGCTGAGCACGTAAGTAAGTAAACTTTAAATATTGGGTATGCAGCAATAAAAATGAAAGGTGTACTCTTTTAAATTTTTATTCCAAGCTTTCGGACAATGGTTATGTCCTTCATCAGGGAGCTACAAATGTGATGAATAATTCTTATAAATTTGTATAATTAATTAAAAATTCGATACTTACAAACTTAATGAGGTTGTCTCATAAATGATTTTATATAAATTGTTGATAAAATTTATCACAGTCTGTTGAGCTAAAACCTATTCTTATATTTAAAATTTTTAAAAATTAATTAACATTCACACAAACTTAATTATTTTTAAACAAATCTATGACATTGATATTGACATTGGCAAGTGAAAATCTCACATCCCTAATATCAAGCAACTGCTAGTACAACAAATTATAGGCTTATTATTAGGTATATCGTGGAAATATAAATTATTTTATATTTGTTAATATCATTAGGAAGTGAAACTTCAACCTGTCAATGTTTTAAAACAAAGCCTATTAAATTAACATAAATAAATAAGGTCGTAATTCTAAAAAACGTTACAATTTATTGTGATTTTGTTTTGTATGACCCCAGTATCTGTGTGTAAACAAAAATTATTAAATTTAAACAAACTAACTTTGTAAAAAAATAAATTCCTCAAAAATGAACTTTTTAATTACTTAAATGTCAATTGATAAATTATTGTTTGTCTTATTGTTGCATTTATCTAGTAGTAACAAATAGGAGAACATTTCATTTAGATGGCCAATATCTGTTCTATGATTCATTGCATTATTATTTTGGCAAATGTAGGAAATTTCCAGAAAAAGTCTTTTGGTGATGTTACTTTCCTGTTCTACTACTTTGATGTTATTGTAGTTTATCCGATGCCCATTTTTAAATGCATGTTCACCCAATGCACTTCTTTCAGGATGTAGTCTATTGTTGGGTTTATTTATATTGTTCTAATTTATTTGCCTTTATTCTAATTTATTGTCTATAATCTAATTTATTAAAACTCACGATAGCTAATTACTAATTTATTAAATAACTTTACAAAATGTATTTATTTCACGTTTCGTTACATTTAAATACCGCGTGTACCGATCTTCTTATGACTGCCTCTTCAATGAAAGTATTCCCTTATTTATATAATTCCAAGCCGGTAAACAGAAAGGTGTAGAAAATACCATGCTGTTCTCGATGTAGACACAGCGGCGACTGGTCTCAAAACATGTTTTTTTTTATCGGCTTGTCGCCCCCAGAACATTCGATTCAGGTAGATTTTTGACCTAGAAATTACGAGAATCAATAAAAGAATTAGTCATAAAATATTTACAGTTCTATATGCCATAACATTTAAAATCGTAACATTGCCCCCCTCTTAAAAGATGGTTCCTCCTGGAACCTTGTCGGGACTGGAACTGGAACGACATGCTGATATCGGCAACTGGACCCTCTTTTACAACTTCCAGTTGTATAGAAATGACAAGGGACGGTTTTCTCTCCGCACCAGTAACTATGCGGATTGCAACAGACTAACACCTGGACTTCGGTGTCTTTAAAGATTTCCTCCACCATGTTTCGTATAACCCTCCAATCTAATTGGCGGCACTCCAACTTTGGCATGGCTAACTTTTGCACGTCGGACTCTAGTACGTGCTCTCTCAACTGAAGTAAGGCTTCCCATACATCTCGGTAGGTAGGTTGATCACGGGCAGTGTCTTTTGTTACCAGGTAGAAAAGGTAACGTGATGCATCTTGAAGTTTTAAGGCTTTTCCAGGAGCTGGCACTTGGCATTGAAGTTCTGCAACTCGACCGAACTTCCTTCGAAAGACGGATGCCAACCCTGGTGCGTCTTTGATACTGGCCGGGATGGTAAGGGCCAGTGAGTAGTCATCGGGAAGCGCGAGTAGATCTTGCTTTTTTTCAGTGGTAACACCATGTCTTGCTTTACCGGTACCTCCATAGGCACCCATGAATTCCTTAAACGTGAGGTCAGACACATCTTGGACTTGGTTTACTTCCACTTCTTCATCTACGTCGTGGTCACCTTCGAAAGACGCCAGCCGGTTATGGTGTACTATCATCGGCTTTCCCCTCGGAATCTTGCTTATTCGGTAAATAACATCATTGATCTTCTCCATAATGAGGTATGGACCTTCCCAAAACTGCTGCAATTTGGGAGAACAACCTTTTCGCTTTTTGGGGTTATAAAGCCAGACTTTATCGTTCTTCTTAAAACACCCCTTTTCGGCTTGCGTATCGTACCGTTTCTTCATTCGGTCACTAGCGATCTGGAGATGGGAACGGACCAACTCGTGAACATTGTCCATTCTTCTTCGTAATTCGATCACATAATCTTCACCTGCTACATCTTCTCCAGGTCGGCACCCAAACTCTAGATCACAAGGTAGTCGCATCTCGCGTCCGAATAGGACTTTGGCTGGTGTCTGGCCTGTTGATTCATTAACAGCAGATCTGTAGGCCATTGTGAAAAACGGGAGATATTGGTCCCAGTCTCGCTGATGATCGGACACCATCTTTGTCAAATACTTGCCAACTGTTCTATTCATTCGTTCTACCATACCATCCGATTGCGGATGATAAGCCGTAGTCCTTGTTTTCTTCATACCTAGTCTATCACATATTCCTTGGAATAAATCGCTTTCGAAGTTCCTGCCTTGGTCACTATGGATCTCCAAAGGCACTCCAAATCGGCTGATATATTCTTGGATCAACTTATCTGCAACGGTGGCCGCCTTCTGGTCTGGAAGTGCGTAAATCTCGACCCACTTAGTGAAGTAATCCATTACTACCAACATGTACTTGCCTCCATTATCACTTTCTGGAAACGGCCCAGCAATGTCCAAAGCTATTCTTTCAAACGGGCTTCCAACATTATATTGTCTCATAGGAGCTCTCCTTTTTCGATAAGGCCCGTTACTCGTAGCACAAATAGTACATTTCTTACACCAGTCTTTTACATCGTCGGAACTGTTCATCCAATAAAACCGTTCCCGAATTCGCTGAAGGGTCTTCTTCACACCAAAATGCCCTCCTGATGGACTGTCGTGTAACTGACGAAGTACTTCGGCTATTCTGCTCTTTGGAATCACCAACTGTCTTCTCTTCTCTGAACCGTCATCATTTTCCAGGACTCGTTTGAGCAAGCTATCTTCCATGATAAATGAGTCCCACTGGGCCCAATACGTCTTAACTACTGAGCCTAGGTTCGATATTTCTTGCCAAGGTGGTCGACGGTTTTCCTCTTTCCATTTTCGGATTTTCTGTATAACTGGATCTCTCTCTTGTTCTTCCCTGATCTTGGTAGGCGTCCAGTCGTCGTGGACCACCGTCGTTCTTAGCACTGCTGCTTCCTTGGATTCCGTTTTGTTGCAGTGAGAACACTCTGCTGGGCATGGCCTTCTGGAAAGAGAATCGGCGTTTCGGTGGCTAACTCCGGCCCGGTGCTCAATCTTAAAATCATATTCTTGGAGTCGTTCGATCCACCTGGCTATCTGACCCTCTGGATTCTTAAACTGCATCAACCACTTAAGGGCGGCATGGTCGGTTCGGATTAAAAATTTCCTTCCATAGAGGTATTGATAGAAGTGCTCTACTGATTTTACTACTGCCAGAAGTTCTCTTCTCGTGACGCAATAATTTCGCTCAGGTTTTGAGAGAACTTTACTAAAATATCCAAGGACTCTTTCCTGTCCTCCTTGAATCTGAGACAGCACTCCTCCAATTCCCACATTACTTGCATCTGTATCTAAGATGAACTCTCCTTCTGGCAGTGGATACCCTAAAATTGGTGCTGTGATTAAATGCTTTTTTAAGGTCTCAAAGGCATTCTGGCAGTCTACATCCCAGCGGTATTCTCTTGCTTCCTCTGTAAGTCGCGTTAATGGTTTAGCGATATCTGCAAACTTCTTAATAAACCTCCGGTAGTAAGTACATAGTCCCAGAAAACTTCTCACTTGGTGTTTGTCAGTTGGTTTTGGCCATTCCTTAATGGAATCAATTTTTCCCTTATCCACAGCCACTCCTTCTTTACTGACTATATGACCCAGATAATTGACTTTACCTTGAAATAGCTGGCACTTCTTAGGGTTTAACATCAATTGGGCAGCTTTAAGTCGATTAAAAACGTTTTCTAAATTCTTCAGATGATCTTCAAATGTCTCCCCCAAGACGATTATGTCATCTAGATAAACTAGGCATGTTTTCCAAGATAGCCCTCTCAACACATTTTCCATAAGCCTCTCAAATGTCGCAGGAGCGTTACAAAGTCCAAATGGCATAACGTTGAATTGCCATAATCCAGATCCTGTGGTGAAGGCTGTCTTTTCTTTATCTACCGGGTCCATTTCTACCTGCCAGTATCCAGACTTCAAATCCAAAGTAGAAAATAATTTACTTCCAGCCAATGTGTCTAATGTGTCATCGATCCGAGGCAGAGGATAACTATCTTTCTTGGTAACGTTGTTCAGCAAACGGTAATCCACACAGAACCTCGTTGTTCCGTCTTTCTTCTTAACCAGGACCACCGGAGAGACCCATGGGCTCGTAGAAGGTTCTATCACCCCGTCTTTCTTCATTTCCTGAACAATCGTTTCAGCTTCCTCTCTTTTCGCCTGTGGTAATCGTCGAGCTGTTTGACGAATTGGCTTAGCATTACCAGTATCAATTTTATGCTTAACAACGGTAGTTCTTCCCGTCTTTCCTCCTTTTGGTACGAAAATATCACGATATTGCCGAAGAAATTCCCTTAATTTCCTTTTCTCATTCTGATTCAGAGACTGTCCAGCAACTGCAATCATTTGCTCAAATTTGTCGTTGGAATTATCAGACGTTGTCGTCTGACGAATTATGGATGTCACAGGTACGCAAGTTCCTACTTTTGTCTCTTTCTTGATGGTGACTGGATATTCATTGACATTGATAAGTCTCACAGGAATTTCTTTAGCCGAAGTCACTAATTCTTTTCCAATTATGATTCCACGGCCAACTTCGTCGTCATGATTCCAAGGCTCCATCATAACAGGTGTTCCTTCGTCCACAATTCCCTGTAGCCGCGCTACTATTATCGTTTCACTTCTCGCAGGCACGACTGTATCTTCTTTAACGGCTGCTTGCATAGTGTTGTCATCATGTGGATGGAGAAATACCTCCTCGTTACCAACTTTGATTACCTTATTCTTAAAATCCAATTGGAATCCATGCGCATTCATTACGTCCATTTCTAATATAACATCCTCTTCGATGTCAGCAACTATAACAGTATGGACGAACTTTTCTGCTCCAATTCCTAATTGTACCTGGATTTCTCCATGAATGTTGGCATTTTCACCTGTGGCGGTCCGAAGTCGCAATCTCGTTGGTAACAGTTTCTTTCGGCTGTTTATAACTGTCGGGCGTATAATGCTTCTGGTCGCTCCGGTATCCACCAACAACGTATACTTTTTACCATTTATTTCTCCATCTACATATACACTATCTTCACGACATTTCAAAGAAGCTATTAGTATCAGAGGGTCTTTGGTAAAGTTCTGGGTCGAAGCTGCTCCCCTAAGGCCGACGCGTTCTGGTTTTGTCTTCTGTCTTATGGTCTTCGTTTTCTTGTGTGTCATGCTTTTTATCATATTAAAGAGCTGGTCCAGTTTATCTTCATCTTCTTCCTCTTTTACAGTCCTAACTTTACTGTAACCGCCAGAGGCCTGCGTAGCTGACTCGTATTCGAGGGCGGCGGATAAGACATCAACCAGCGTCTTGTGACGAGCTAATCGTAGTGTTCTTTGCATCTCATGATCACGAAGACCATCAATAAACGTTTGAACGGCCAACTTTTCCATCATGTCTTCGGGAGCTGTTGGATAAGCATATCGCACTAATCTGGCGATATCTACTTCATATTCTTGAAGAGCCTCATCTTTCTTTTGTCTTCGATTTTTGAGCTGCGACTGATATACATGCTCCAAGTGTTCGTGGCCATATCGCATATTTAACCTCTTCTTCAGTTGTTCGAAATCATCCGTCTCCTCTACGGCTATGGTCTGGAGCACATCTAAGGCATCTCCTCGAAGAGCGATAGTCAGGTTTACAGCCTTTTCTTTTTCAGACCATCCATTCGCTCTTGCAGCTGATTCGAACTGTTTCATGTAGTTGTTCCATGATGATTTTCCGTCGAAAGTTGGGACTTTGACATGAACGGAACTTCCACTTCCTTCAAATTTCGGCCGTGTTTTCAACTTACATTTTGTCTCGTCTTCTTTTATCTCTACCGGATCTAAAGCTACCGTATTAATTGGTGGTAGCACTCTCGTGTTAGTTATCATGGTCTCTAACTGTTTGATTTTCTCTTCAACTTTATCAAATGTTTTAGAGACTTCTTCAAATTTCTCATTATTCTTTTTAGAAGTTTCTTCCATCATTTGAGAAACATTTTCAAATTTCTCGTCGAATCTTCTAGACACATTTTCGAGTTTCTCGTCGTTTTGTCTACCTACTTCTTTAATAATTTGAGACGTTTCATCCAATCTTTTGGAAACGTTCTCGAATTTATCATCATTTTTTTTAGAGGTCTCCTCAATCATTTGCGAGACGTTCTCAAATTTACTATCATTTTGTTTCGAAGATTCTTCAATCATTTGTGACGTTTCATCGAATCTTTTGGAAACAGTCTCGAATTTTCCATCAATTATTTTCGTTAAAACGGCTTCTTCTGCTGACTGTAACTGGAATGTCTCTGGGTCGTCTCCATTCTTGTTGAGAACAGTCTTCAGTCGTTCTTGGAGGATCTTCTTGGACCCGCTGCAGTCTTCATCGCGTTCTTCTAGTTGCTCACGCAACTGTTTCACTGAAAGTTCTACTAGCAGCATCTTTGGTCAGGCACACACGTACTTTTTAAATGTTCTTTCGTACAACGATCACTACTGAACTACGCGGATGTTCCCGACGAACAATACCTTTCAAAAGTTCAAAAGTCTTTTTCAAAAATCAAATTAAATTTATCTACCATCCCACTTCTGCACCACTGTTGGGTTTATTTATATTGTTCTAATTTATTTGCCTTTATTCTAATTTATTGTCTATAATCTAATTTATTAAAACTCACGATAGCTAATTACTAATTTATTAAATAACTTTACAAAATGTATTTATTTCACGTTTCGTTACATTTAAATACCGCGTGTACCGATCTTCTTATGACTGCCTCCTCAATGAAAGTATTCCCTTATTTATATAATTCCAAGCCGGTAAACAGAAAGGTGTAGAAAATACCATGCTGTTCTCGATGTAGACACAGCGGCGACTGGTCTCAAAACATGTTTTTTTTTATCGGCTTGTCGCCCCCAGAACATTCGATTCAGGTAGATTTTTGACCTAGAAATTACGAGAATCAATAAAAGAATTAGTCATAAAATATTTACAGTTCTATATGCCATAACATTTAAAATCGTAACACTATTATCAGACTTGTGAGATGTAATGCGGTCTTTAAGGCATCTTGATGTTTGACCATAGTATACTTGTTCACATGAGCCGCACGGTATACAATAAACAACATCCGTTAAGGATAAGAGTGCGGATTGGTCTTTAAGTTTAGAAAAAACTTTGTTAACTGTTAGTACCGTTTTATATGCAATTTTGATATTATTATTCGATGAAAAAATTCTACTTAGTTTATGCCCAATGTCCTTAATGTATGGAAGAGATACATATCTAATTGTGGTTTGGTTTTGTAAAGGATCTACAGATCCAATCCTATCTTGTGATAAAGACATATTTTCTTCGTTTCTTAAATGACTATTTAAATTTTGTGGAGTGTTAAACATAATTTTCTTTAGTAGTATACTTGGGTATGAGTTTTCAATGAACAGGTTATAAAGGATTTTTAGATTTTTTGTATGGAAAGAGGTATCACTGATTTTAAGGACACGATTTTTCATTTCTTTAACTAAATTAAGTTTAAGGAATAAATGATATACTTTGGTATTTCAATAGTTACAACCCCTACATTCAATTTACATTAGAATGTGAAGATGCTACAGGTTCAGTACCTTTTTTAGATACGAAGTTAATACGAAAAGGTACCCATTTGCTGGTTGATTGGTACAGAAAACCTCTCAGTTCAGGTCGATATCTCAATTATTGGTCATACCATAAATATTCAATGAAAATTAATTTAGTTAAAGAAATGAAAAATCGTGTCCTTAAAATCAGTGATACCTCTTTCCATACAAAAAATCTAAAAATCCTTTATAACCTGTTCATTGAAAACTCATACCCAAGTATACTACTAAAGAAAATTTTGTTTAACACTCCACAAAATTTAAATAGTCATTTAAGAAACGAAGAAAATATGTCTTTATCACAAGATAGGATTGGATCTGTAGATCCTTTACAAAACCAAACCACAATTAGATATGTATCTCTTCCATACATTAAGGACATTGGGCATAAACTAAGTAGAATTTTTTCATCGATTAATAATATCAAAATTGCATATAAAACGGTACTAACAGTTAACAAAGTTTTTTCTAAACTTAAAGACCAATCCGCACTCTTATCCTTAACGGATGTTGTTTATTGTATACCGTGCGGCTCATGTGAACAAGTATACTATGGTCAAACATCAAGATGCCTTAAAGACCGCATTACATCTCACAAGTCTGATAATAGACTACATCCTGAAAGAAGTGCATTGGGTGAACATGCATTTAAAAATGGGCATCGGATAAACTACAATAACATCAAAGTAGTAGAACAGGAAAGTAACATCACCAAAAGACTTTTTCTGGAAATGGCCTACATTTGCCAAAATAATAATGCAATGAATCATAGAACAGATATTGGCCATCTAAATGAAATGTTCTCCTATTTGTTACTACTAGATAAATGCAACAATAAGACAAACAATAATTTATCAATTGACATTTAAGTAATTAAAAAGTTCATTTTTGAGGAATTTATTTTTTTACAAAGTTAGTTTGTTTAAATTTAATAATTTTTGTTTACACACAGATACTGGGGTCATACAAAACAAAATCACAATAAATTGTAACGTTTTTTAGAATTACGACCTTATTTATTTATGTTAATTTAATAGGCTTTGTTTTAAAACATTGACAGGTTGAAGTTTCACTTCCTAATGATATTAACAAATATAAAATAATTTATATTTCCACGATATACCTAATAATAAGCCTATAATTTGTTGTACTAGCAGTTGCTTGATATTAGGGATGTGAGATTTTCACTTGCCAATGTCAATATCAATGTCATAGATTTGTTTAAAAATAATTAAGTTTGTGTGAATGTTAATTAATTTTTTAAAATTTTAAATATAGGAATAGGTTTTAGCTCAACAGACTGTGATAAATTTTATCAACAATTTATATAAAATCATTTATGAGACAACCTCATTAAGTTTGTAAGTATCGAATTTTTAATTAATTATACAAATTTGTAAAAATTATTCATCACATTTGTAGCTCCCTGATGAAGGACATAACCAATGTCCGAAAGCTTGGAATAAAAATTTAAAAGAGTACACCTTTCATTTTTATTGCTGCATACCCAATATTTAAAGTTTACTTATATATATATATATATATATATATATATATATATATATATATATATATATATATATATATATTATTTATATATATATATATATATATATATTATATATATATATATATATACATCTCTATATATATATATATATATATATATATATATATATATATATATACAAAATATACAACATACACAACATATACAAAAAAAGAGATAGAAAGAATTGTTCAAACTATAGGGGGCTAAGTGTCATAAATTCACTCTCAAGACTGTATGAAAAAATAATAAAAAATAAAATTGAAAAAGAGATGACAGATATAGAAGAACAGAATGGCTTTCGTGCAGGCAGATCCTGCGTGGACACATGGACAGTATATTCTCTCTAAAGCAAGTTATCGAGAAAAGATAAGCCCACAACCTTTCAACTCATATAGTCCTTATAGATCTGACAAATGCATACGATAGTGTACCAATTTCAATGCTTTGGGTAGCAATGGAAAAACAAGGAATAAGCAAAAAAATATATACAAGCAGTACAACAGCTCTACAAAAATATGACGGCAAACATTAAAACTGGAAATAGATTAACTAGAGAAATTCTTATTAGTAAGGGCCTAAAGCAAGGCTGCTGCATAGCACCTCACTCTTCAAAATATATCTAAATGAGGCACTCTCACTTCGGAGAAGAAAGTGCTGCAATATAGGCATCCTAATCGGAGATAATAGATTGTACACGATACATTTCGCTGACGACCAAGCCATTCTAGCTGAAGACGAGAGTGATATAAGCTACATGCTTAGAAAACTGGAAGATGAGTACACCAAATGGGGCCTCACAATTAATATACAAAAAACTGAGTACTTAGTTGTAGGAGAAAAACCAGAAAGCCTACAAATCGAAATGGGAACTATAAAACCAACAGACAATTTTAAGTACTTGGGAGTCTAAATTACATCAAAAGCAGGAAGTAGCGAAGAAATACATTCCAGGATTGGTCAAGCAAGATTAGCCACCAGACAGCTACACGGACTATTATGGAATAAAAAAATAACAAAAGAAAATAAAAGAAGAACTTATAAAACAATAGAAATACCAATAGAAAGTATTGGACTGTATGGCGCCGAACTCTGGGAAATAAACCAAAGAAACAAATCAAAAATTTAGGCCATGGAAATGAACTACTGGAGACGATGTTGTCAGCTCACTAGACTTGATAGGGTAAGAAACGAAGATATTCGGAGAGAAATGGAAATCGATCTAGACATAATAGACACAATCGAAGCCAAAAGGCTTAACTGGTATGGACACCTTCAGAGAATGCCGGAAAATAGATGGCCAAATAGAAGAATGGACTCCGCCAACTAAAAGAAAACGAGGTAGACCAACACGATCCTGGAGAGACGATGTCAACGATGCAATGACTGCTAGAGATCTAACAACTGAAGATTGCTTCGACAGAAAATGCGAGAAGCGGCGCCAGCTGTAGAAGACTCGCTTGTTATATATATATATATATATATATATATATATATATATATATATATATATATATATATAATTTTTTATATAAAACTGATTGCAGGTCATTCAAGATTTACGGCGTCAGACCCCACTGCTTTGCCAAAACATCAGAATAGTTAGTAAGAAATTTTTAAAATGTCAAATATTTGACAAACTATTATGCTGACAGTAAATACACTTAGATTTAGGACTACTGCAATACACTAAAATACATAAAAAATCATTTTAATACAAAACTACATATTTTAAATTTTAAACTGACTTCTTCTAGAGCATTAATAGTAAAAACTTCCCGCCATTATTTCTTGTAATAATCTTGCTTATATAAAAGCTTATTAGTTTTCTACAGACTAAAAAAGCGGCAAAACTTTAAACAATTTTGCCACACGATGAACCATTGCAATTTGAAGTATTCCCGTATCAGATACATAGGTACAATTGTCTAATCTATTTAAATAACATTATTATTTTGTGGAATATTAGACTTAGAGTTATTTGATAAAATTTATATTATTAATATTAACAAATATTTTTGCTTACTTAATCTAATATAAATAATTATGTAATTCTAAAATATCCAATATAATGATAATTACATTTTTCTTATTATTATACCATGTTGACGCCTGTGGTAGATCGAGCAGTTCCGTATGAGTTTCATATTATGTATTAGCTATTAGGAAAATTTGAACTAAGGTTGACGTTCTTGAAATTTTAAATATAAGTGAGGTCACTTTATATAAATTCTGCGTTACAACGTTTTCACTTTAAAAAATGGTATATTTTTGTTTTCTTTGGTAATGTAGAATAAATAATTATACTCGATAGAGTTAGATAGTGTCGTTGTATAATTTTTTTAATTTCACCTTTTTCTTACTCTCTAAAAACTATTTTATCCTCGATATCTGACAAATTAATTTTTAAGTCAACACTTATAATTCTGTGGCCATCAAATATTTTTTATAATTTTATACCTAGAATTGTTTTCTTACAATTAATACTTTACTTCAACTACCTCTTCAAGATCTTAGGCTACCTTTTATCAAAAACAAACATGTTTACTAAATAAAAAGTAATACCGACACGAAGTTGGTCTTGAGTAACGCTTGGAAATATTAATTTTTTAGTTCTCCCATTGACTGTGGGTTCAATTGCAGATCGCATATCTATGATTGTGACTGCCCATCCAAGCTGTCATATGTCACATGTCACTTCAACATTGCCGATAGACCGGGAGCGATTCTGTCTCCGGCTTCCTTACACAATGTAGCTTTGCCTATTTTTAATAATTTTAATGTGTTTATCCTTGTGTAGTGTAGTGTGATGTACCATTTTATGTTTATAACATTTTATTTTTAGTCGGATAGGCCACATTTGATGAAGTAAGTCCAAACGTTAATCACATAAAAACTTAAGTATTAACTTCGAGATTTTATTGAAGTTAATTAATTTCTTCTTTTAAAAAAACGTTTATTGGCTTATTTCATATTGGCTTATTACCGCAACTAATTAAACTGTGCTCGATATTTGCCTTAAAGTTTATTTAATAAATGTCTATTCCAAGGCAACATACCCGAATAACGGAATACTGCTAAAACAATACTAATACGCAAAAAAGAAGTCACCACAGATCTGAAAAATTATCGACCATTTTCACTTCTTTCACAACTCTACAAAACCTTTACAGACATTATTACAAACAGGTTAACAATTAAATTTGACGAATATCAACCAGTGGAACAAGCCGGATTTAGAAGGTACAGCGCCGGTGACCATCTCTATACTTTGAAAATTCTAATAGAAAAAACTAACGAATACAATCTTCCATTATGTCTGGTTTATATAGATTATGGAAAAGGTTTTAATATCGTAAAAGTGTGGGCATTAGTCAACAACCGGATCGACTCATGTACAGAATATTAATAGAATATATTTACGAGCAAGCAAACATGATAAAAATGTTGGGTAATGGAATCGAAACAAGGACAGTCAAAATCAACCGAGGAGTAAGACAAGGAGACACAATATTTTCAAAATTATTTACAGCTGCCCTAACAGACATCTTTAGGTCAATAGACTAGGAAAATAAGGATATCCCTATTAACGAAAGATACTTGAATCATCTGAGATACGCAGATATGCACTTATAGCCGACACGTGAAATGCACTGAATACGATGATTAAGGAGCTACACACAGAATCACTGAAAAATGGACTGAAAATGAATTTCAAAAAAACTAAACTAATGTCAAATAAAGATGACAAACCTTTTATAAACATCGAAGGGATAGAACATGTAGATAAATATACATATCTGGGTCAAAATGTCAACGCAAAGAAAATCAAACTACCAAGATAAGCAGACGTGTAAAAATGGGAGGTGAATGCCCAAACCTGGGCATTCACTAAAATAAACATGGAGAAGATCAGAAAAATCTCCGAGAGCTATGGAATGACAGATGCTGATTAAAGACCATAAAACCATTTAAGATATTCGTAAAAGAACAAAATTAAAAGATGCTGTCGAACAGGCAGCTAAAATGAAATGGAAATGGGGTGGAGATAACGAACGTCTTAAGGATGACCGATGGAATAAAAAAATCGGGAATTGGCGGCCATATGAAGCCAGATTACCACGAGGAAGACCGCAAATGCGCTGAAGCGATGATATTAAAAGAACTGCAGAGCCAATGTGGATACGTCTCACAAACAACACAGATGAATGGCGAGTATTAGGAGAGGCCTATATTTGGCAATTCGGCTAGAGAACAGGGCTTAAACAAATGCTAAGAAGGTAAAATTAAGTTTTTTGTATTCTGCTATTATATTGACTTTTACCACTGGCCTTTGTCTCTATGCGTAATATTAGTTCCTAATAACATAACTGTAAGTTCTTACGTAAGAAGAGTAAAAGGGGTAAAAGTCTTAAGTCAAGTTTTGGCCATTTCGAGTTTAATGGACCAACGCGTAAGTCGCTATCTATATTTGTGGGTAAAAAAACTGAGTCCTACATAACGATTCATTCTACAATATAATTGGAGGAAATAATAACATACGTCAAATATTGTTTGTTTGTATTTGGGTAAAACAACCTTAGTGACATAAGACCTTATTCGCTTATGAAAGTTTAAGCAACAGTTAGTTTAGGAAGTTATACCCGGTTATAAAAATTGCTGGCAATCTTGAATTAACATCACATAAAAACAAATTCCTTACTGTGATTTAAAGTTTATGTTTTAGAACAGTTATGGCCAATCCGCGGCACGCGTGCCACTCTGTGGTACGATTGAGACTTTCAAACTGATCAAACTTTCAAAAAAATTAAAACTTGAAAAACAAAAAATAATAAAAAGAAACTTGGTAGGTTTACGGAAGTTACGATAGATGCGGCATCATTGCATCCTCTGGCGAGCGATATTGCTGCGATTGGTGCACGTGATCCTAGCTGTCGTAATGTGCAATAGGAATGCGTTACCCTTGCTTAGTTTATTTTAAACTGCCCCGTTGTATATGCACATTTTGTCATCGCGCATTGTTTCTTTAAAATTTTAAAAGTATTTGTTCGATATGTCCACGAGTAAGCCTTCGACTTCAAAACGAAAATACGAAGATAATATTGCAATTCGCGATTTTCAACCTGCTTGGGAAGAACAATTTTTATTTACCAATCGTAACACTTCAAAGCCTGTTTGTTTGATATGTGGATTGTCTGTAGCAGTTCCGAAAAATTTAACCTGGAACGACATTATAATCAACTGCATAAGGACTTCAGCAACAAATATCCCATTGGTTCACATTTGCGAGCCGACTTTATTAAAAGAAAAAGAAAACCCTAGCCAGCCAACAGTCACTGTTTCAGACGAGAAGTGATGAAATGGAAACTATGGTTAAAACATCTTATGAACTTTCTCTGCTGTTAGCCCGGAAGAAAAAAGCCTACTCTGATGGAGAGGAGATAATTAAAAATAGTCTGGCAATATTTGCTAAAAATGTGGGAGATGTAAAGATCAAAAATATGGTCGATAATATTGCATTATCCCGAAATACAGTCATGCGCCGTATAGATGATATGGGCCAGGATGTTGTTTCCCAAATTATAAGTGGATTACAATCCTGCAAAATCTTTTCTTTAGCGTTGGATGAAAGCTGTGACAATACAGAAAATGCGCAGTTAAGCATTTTTCTCCGTTATACCAATGATAATTTTGAAAATGCCAAAGAGCTTCTGGATTTGCGCCAACTAGTCACAACAACAGGAGAGGACATTTTTCAACAGCTTAAAAACGTAATCGAAATCAACAAAGTTGAATGGTCAAAATTAGATAGTGTTTGTACAGATGGAGCTCCTTGCATGGTTGGTAGACTAAAGGGGTTTGTTGTTACATTACTGGAAAACTATTTGGGAAGAAAAGTGTATTATTCACCAGGAAGCTCTTTGTGCCAAGGACCTAAACATGTCATATGTTGTTAACCCTGTAACACGCTGCATTAACAAAATACGAGCTCGGACATTGAATCGACGAAAATTTCGAGAACTGTTTGAGGAAGAAACGGAGCAAGATGAACAGTTACTTCTCCATTACAGTGTGCGCTGGCTCTCCAAAAGAAATGCACTCGAAAGGTTTTGGAACTTGAAGGAGTGCGTCTTAAAATATTGCAAGAAAACAATGAACTACCCAGTGAGTGCTCGTTACTTAATGATAAAGATTGGCTTTGGGATTTAGCTTTTCTCACTGATATTATGAGACATTTAAATCTATTAAATTTAAGATTACAGAGAAAAAATTGTAATTTTTCTTACTCTAGTTGGTCATATATCTTCTTTTGTGAAAAAACTTATGCTTTTTTGTAACGATTTTGGAGAACAGAGATTGACACATTTCACATTAATGCAGGAATTACCCAACAAGGTCAGTAGAACTCCAAATTATGACAAATTTAAAAACCTTATATCTATTTTGCTAGGTTCATTCAATACCCGGTTTAAAGATTTACAAAAAGAGAAAATGAATGTTGACCTTTTCATAAATCCTTTTTCAATTTCTCTGCAAGATATCAATTGTTACTCGGATTTACGGAACCACACTATACTAAAAACCAAATATTGGAAATTATTTCAACTGTTACTGATCCCAATTATATTGAATTTTGGAAATTTGTACCAGCAAACAATTTTCCTAATTTACACGAGTTAGCTCTGAGATATTGTTGTAGATTTGGTTCAACGTACGTTTGTGAGCAAATGTTCTCTATTATGAACATAATAAAATCAAGATATCGGTCACGATTAACTGACATGCATTTAAAAAATCTAATTATGTTGGCTAGTTCCGGAATTAATCCCAATATAGATGAATTAATTAAAAAAATACAAGTTCAAATACCACATTAAATAAGTAACTGTTTAATAATTTGAATTTTAGATAATAAGAAAATATTTAAGTTTTTTTGTTTAACGTTTTTATTTTATTTTTATTAACAATAAAGTAAGTTTGTTGTTATTTTTTACTTATCACGTTATTTTTTAAACCTCCACTATCTTGACTAAACGGAAAAATGTGGAATTTACATAAGAAATACATATTGTACCGTATATTATTAATATGTAGTATCCATATTAGTATGTAGAAAAATTTTAGTGGAACGCCAAATTTTTTTTGTTCTCATATTGGCACTCGACTTAAAAAATTATATTATATTATATTATATTATATTATATTATATTATATTATATTATATTATATTATATTATATTATATTATATTATATTATATTATATTATATTATATTATATTATATTATATTATATTATATTATATTATATTATATTATATTATATTATATTATATTATATTATATTATATTATATTATATTATATTATATTATATTATATTATTATAAAAATTATGAAATAAATTATTATGTAAAATTCTAGTGAGGTCATAATTTATATTTTACTAGTTTACAAAAATTGCAACGTTTTTATATGTAAATTAGTTTTAATTTACTGGTAGTAAACTTATGCTTGGTATTGGTTTCATGCAAATAGAATTGGTTTTAATTTTGAGATATTTGTTTTGTTTATCACATAAAAACCAGGCAACCACATGCACATCACCCAACAGTCTAGTAACAACAAGTACATTTGGTGATGATATACAAAGTTCCTCAAAAGATAACTGTAAGTGAAAATTGAGTTTAACAAACTAACTTAGTATTGTTTTTTCGTGTTTTTTTTTTAATACCGCTTCATTTTTAGGGATAACTGTAATGGAGTTTGAGGTTCCTTTTCATAATAGTGAGGATGAAGACAAAGACCCAGATGACATAACTTAGACAACCACATGAGGTAACCGTCAAGCATCAACCAGTACTTGCGGTCATGATATACAGAGTGTCGCAAAAGATAAATGTAAGTGAAAACTTAGTTTAACAAACTAACTTAGTTTTTAACTAGCTGAAGTTTGTTTTTTCGTATTTTTTGTTAATACCGCTTCATTTTTAGGGATAACTGTAAATGAGTTTAAGGTTCCTTTTCATAATAGTGATGCTAAAGATAAAGACCCAGATTACATTCCAGAGTTAGACGAATCAAATTTAGATATTTCAATAAACAATTTAGATAATAATGTTGTAGGACAGAAGAAAAAAGAAAATTGAACTTACCACACCACAAGGTACTAGTGCCCCCAATGGATACACAGGAGAAAGTAGTCCAGCAGTAAAAATAAAGAGAACTAGAAACATGGTTTAAACAGTCCCTTCTAAACGATCAAGAATTGTTAGAGCAACAGAGAAGATTTGCAGAAATACTGGTCAACTAGGTGTCACAGAAAGTGATAAAGAAGTACGGGGTAAATTTTGTCACGACTTATTACCATGTCGATTGAACTGTAGTATTAGATTTGAACGACAAGAGCTATTTTCTGGTTTTTGGTCTTCTACAATATTAAAATTGATGGAGAATTCCCATAAAATATGTAAAGTATGTTTTATGAAAACTTTTGTTATCACATAAGGGTTCATAAAAGTTCAACTCAATAAAATAATCAAGAATTAAGATGGAGCAACAATAAGTACTGACAATCGAGGAAGACATTCAACAGTAACAAAAACTACGTAGGAAAGAAAAGATAAAATAATCAATCATATAAATTCGTTCCCAAGATATGAAAGCCATTACAGCACAAGACATTAATAAAAAAATATCTTTCATCTCATTTAAATATTTCTGTAATGTATTTACTTTACAAAGAATCAGTAACAGACCACTCAGTATCCTACAATGTGTATAGATATATTTTTATCCTACAATGTGTAAGTTTTAAAGTGTCCCACAATGATATATGCAATACGTTCGATACATTCAAGCTTAAAGTGAAATTATGTAAAGATGAAGTAGAAAGACAAGATCTTTTAATTGAATGAAACAAACATAAAACTGTCCCTGACAAACATTTTGACGCAAAATCAAAGGATAAAGCTGATGCAATTAAAAACCCTTCAATTAAAATGTTAATCTTTGATTTGCAACAAGTCTTACAAACTTCCTATCTACGTTCATCTATAATGTTTTATAAACGTCAATTGGCTGTGTATAATTTAACAGTCCATGAATGTGACACAGAAGTAGCTTGGAATTTTATGTGGAATAAAACAATCGCAGGAAGTGATGGTAACCAGATTGATTCTTGCGTACACAGATATTTCCCAACTTTCACCAGATATAACTCCTTTGATCATGTATTCTGATATATGTACCGGTCACAACAGAAATTCACATATAGCTGCTATGTGTATGTCAAAATATTTCAAACTCGTATTTCTCGATACAATTATTTCTGACTTAGAACTTTTACCCTGCGACGAAAGATTTCTTAAAAGGATTCTATTTTTACTCATATCAGTGTTAACCCCTTTCGCATACCTAATTTAACGTTAAACATTCCCTAACTCTTTTAACTTGTCTTCCTCATTTTGACATTGATTTCTTACAGCTTTAGATTTATCTAAATTGTTTCATTCTTAATTTTATTCTTTGTGGTAATCATCATCATCATCATCATCCAGCCGAATTTTTACATCCATTGTTGGATATAGGCCTCCTCCAAACGTCTCCAGTTCTCTTATCTATCTTTGTGGTAACTCTACTAATATATGCACAAATTCTGATTTTTGCCACATGTAATGTTCATCTTTCTTTAAAATTGTTCAGTATTTAATTTCTTACATAAAAGCTATACTTCTGGCAGCTGTATGGAATTCTTCTTTCAGTTTCAATAAAAGTTTTCTATTGCACAAAGCATCTCTCACCTACTTTCGTTTTATCCTCCTTGCTTTAACTTTAATTTGTTCATCTTAATTTTATTCTTTACTTCTCTGCGATACCGACCAAAGATATTCAAATCTATTACTTTTTAAAAACGATTTACCATTTAGTTATCATATTTTTTGTAGTATTAACTCCAGTTTTAAATGTACATTACATATCCAGTGTACATTTTTGTTCTACTGTTTTAAACATTTTCTTTCACCAGCTTGGCTCTATTATTCCAGTTTTCTTCGAAATCCCATTTACTATTTTTTGTTAACCAGAATACATCAAGTATTAGAAAAGGTCACATTGTAGCTTTCCTTTTATCTAATGGAACACTCATTATTCTCTTTGCCTTTATTCCTATGCAAGGTCATCTTTCCTAATTACGTTCGTTTATAAGTTTCTGTTTTGGGTTATACTAATATCAATTTCTTTTACCGACTTGTCCTGCCTAAGCATCTTCTGTAGGTCTTCATGCTGAATGATTGCCGTCTTGATCTTGTATATAGGCTTTAAAGCCTGTTTTCTGTTTTATATTAGCCTCCTAAATTTTTAAATTACCGCATTATCTTTCCCTTGGTCTGCCAATACTTGTTCGTCCATTTGGTAATTTATCTCGTGCTATTCGTTTTATCCTATCCTCTGCCATTCTACTAATATGTTCGTTCCACTCCTGTTTCCGTTATGTCACCAATCCATTTATGTCTTCTATATTGCAATATTGCATGCTTTTCTTATGTTTTCGCTTCTCCCCCTACCAATAGTCTTGTCCCTGATATTCGTCGAAGTATTTTCATTTCTGTTGTTTCTAGTAGTCGTCTCGTTCTAGATCAGGCTATTAAATTAAATGGGGTTTTGAAAAACATTGTGGTTCTTATAATACAGAATTATTGTGTATTTTCTGTTCTAACAAAATTGTATATCACCCGATGGAACCTTGAAACTTTTAAGTTCTTCTTCGTTTACACTAATCTTGAAGATTTTGGAATAGAAAGATTTTTGCTATATTCGACGGGACGGAATAGCTAACGGCAAATAAGAATACAGCACAGTATTCTTTAACTGTGGTTGTATACTTTAAAACGTCCAAATAGAGAGGTAACCATATACAGCAACCATTATCATTCAAGATTATTTAAGTAAAATATTACTTAAAGATTAAGATAAAATTCTCTTTGACAGTGCACATGTCTATCGAATGTGTTCTAGATTCAATAAACAAACAGTGAAAACTGCCCAAAACCATTAAAATAAGTAAGGTTTATCACTTCTTCTTCTTCTTTTTTTATAGATATGACTCTGTTCATGTCTGTTTTTCAATGTGCCTCCAGTAAGTTGCCTTTCGTCCAAGTTTCATTACTTAGTTCATATATTGGGGGGACCTAAATATAGCATACTGTATTTAATTAATTAGGGCAAAGTAGAGAAAAACTTAGGGTAGGGGAAAAAGTAACGTCATTTTCAAGGAACTATCTTATGTAGATACCAACAGACAAGCATTCCAGCAGCTTGATAATATATTGAAACTCTCTTATTAAACATTGTATATACAGCACTTATTTTATCTTCAAAAATCAATTCTACACACATATAAATAGCACCACAATGGGATTTATACTATCCTTAGTAATCTTTATGGAAGACTTCGAGACCCGAGCACTTTCCACATTAATACTCAAGCCCATATATTGGCTATAATATGTTGATGATACATTTGTCATTTGGACTTACGGCAGGGATGCTTTAGTCTCTTTTTAGGCCCATTTAAATGCCATCATCATCATCTTTGGCTCGACAATCCTCTGTGGATCTTGGTCTGCTCTAAGATTCGTCGCCATTCTGTTCGGTTTTTGGCAACATTTTGCCATCTGATTTTTAATATTCCTAAGTCGGTTTCTACTCCATCTAACCACCTAATTCGCGGTCGGCCTTTACTTCTTTTTCCTACAGGTGTTCCTGTGGTTAGCTTTTTAGCAATGGTATTTTCTGGCATTCGTATTATGTGTCCAGCCCATCCTAGTCGCTGTGTTTTAATGAACGTTATGACATCTGGCTCATCAAAGAGCTAATACAATTCAAAATTATATCTTCTGCGCCACTGCCCTTGATCGTTTACAGCTCCAAATATTTTGCGGAGTATTTTACGCTCAAATATTTCCAAAAGTCTTTCATTTTTCTGCGTTAGAGTCCATGTTTCTGCTCTATATGTGAGCACCGGCCTCAGCAATGTTTTGTATATAATAATTTTAGTTCTTCTTTGAATGTTTCTTGAGTGAAAATGCTTTTGGAGTCCATAGTATGCCCTATTTGTAAAATGATTCGTCTTTCGATTTCTTCGCTTGTTTTATTGGTAGCAGTCAATAGCGACACAAGGTATGTGAAGTTGTGAATACGTCCAAAGGTATGACTTCCAAAGACTGTTTCTCGTTCCTCATTTGCTATCGGATCATTTGTAACCAACATATACTTGGTTTTGTCTTCGTTGATGATTAGACCGACCTGTTTCGCCGCTGTTTTCAATTCTAGGAGATATTGTTTAACATCTCGCTTGCTAAGCCCTACTATGTCAATGTCATCAGCATATGCTAAGACTTGTATCGATCTATTGTAAATAGTACGGCCATCCATAATTCATGTATCTCGGACTGCCTTTTCTAAGGCAATATTAAATAGAAGGCAAGTCAGAGCATCTCCTTGTCTGAGTCAATCCTTTATCTCAAAGGATTTAGAACTCTTTCCCTGTATTCTAACAGTGGCTTCTAAGTTAAACATTGTCATTCTCGTTAGTCGGATAAGTTTCTCTGGTATACCAAACTCATGCATTTATTTGTTTAGCACTGTTCTCTTGACACTGTCGTATGCGACCTTGAAGTCGACGAATAGGTGATGGGTTTCAATATTGAATTCTAATATTTTCTCGAGAATCTGTCTTATTGAATGAATCTGGTCAATTGCTGATTTTTCTGAAGTGAATTCAACTTGATATTTACCAATTATGCCCACTGTGTAAACTTGCAACCTTTCGTAGAGAATATTTGCTAGTATTTTGTAAGCAGTTGTTAACAGGTTTATACCTCTATAGTTGTCACACTGGAGCTGGTCACCTTTTTTATGTAACGGGCATATCACGCCTTGAGACCATTCACAAGGCATGGTCTCATTATGCCAAACAAGAAGTAAAAGCTTATGCAGTGTCTGTAGTAGGGCATCGCCACCATTCTTGTAGAGCTCACTGCAAATTTAATCAACTCCTGGTGATTTATTATTTTTAAGCTTTTTAATGGCTGGGCAACGTTTTCGATCGTAGGTGGTCTTGCGTTTGGGTGCCATGCATCCTAATATGCAGTTAACGATGTAGAAGAAAACTAATTTATTTTACTGTTTCTCGACGTTATATATAAAATCCACCTATACCAATCGTTACCAGCATGCCAACGCCCATATTCCACCTTTACAAATTTATTCAGTTATTATTACCCTTATCTTTAGATCAATATGCCTTTCAATGAGGCTAACATTCCCGCTAAATACTTTTCCTTAAAACAAGCTCTCATCCAAAATGGTTACCGTGAACATCACATCAATAGGATCAATAGAGTATCCACCGGCATCAGTCTCTCACTCAATCTCAACCTAAAAACTTTGCCCCTGATCATACGAAAGCTTTTCTTCCTTTCATTAAATATGTCTCTGATAAAATTGAAAACATACTTACATTAATAGGGATAAAGATAATACTTGTACACAAAAAAAAATTCATCTCTTGTTTAATCAATGGAAGGTTACATTCCAAATTAACAGCATGAAGTTTATGAAATTCCTTGTGCAGACTGCCAATGGAGTACATAACAAGAGAGTATACATAACAACAGAGTATTTAAGGTGATAACACTCTATTATCTTCAATAATATATATTGCAAAACTCCTGTAGTTGAGAGTCATAAAGATTTTATTTGTGCACTTGACAACATTTCCCGACAATTCTTACATAGTGTAACGACCACTGTAGAAACTTTAAATGTACTGACTGCTAAAATAAATTTCTTCGTAGCTGCGGATGCATACAAAGATAAGCGCTTGAAGTTAAAGTAGAGATATTATACTTAAACGGAAGAAAATTTTAGATTTCAGGAACTTGGAAAAGTGATTAGCATACCATTTAGAATTCAATTATAACAAAATTAAGCATTATATAAATCCTCAAAAACTTCTAAAAGCTATGAATTTAAAATATAAAAATTAAGTAATGAAATAAATTGTAATCTTAACGGTAACATTCTCTACAAAAAATCGTTTTACTATAAATAAATGTTTTACCTGACTTCTATTTCGCAATGTAGTCCGAGAGATCCGAGACGCCACTTGGTGAACTATAAAAAATATTTAATGAATCAGATCAATCTTGAATACTGTTTTCTTTAAAATGCGTTTCTACAATTCAAGAGTTCTAGTCTGGTTCTTTAAATTTAATATTCATAGCTCTATCAGCAAATTATTAGTTTTGAGTTTAATTCATAGTCTACAAGCTCATGGGATATTTTTAAGGGGTCATTTGACCCAGCATAATTCACATATAACGAATATATAATATATATATATATATATATATATATATATATATATATATATATATATATATATATATACTATAATATGTATTAACAATTTTGGAAACTATGCCGTAAATTTTTATCGGTAAACTTACGTAATGTAAACTTACCAACCAAGATGAGGGTTTTTTTTGGTCAAACATGTCTGTACCGCATTTATTACCTTAGGTAGGAAATACAAAAATAATAGCCTGCAACCTAATGCCGTAGAAAAATATTGGTACCAGGAGCAGGAAAAATTTTTAATTTTCGGAAAATTTTGACCTAATTTTTACCGATTTGATACAATACCGCATTCATATACACGTTATATACACGTTATATACACGAATAGTTTGGATTCGTTATTTATTTATTATTATCAAGTCATTTGAGCCAATATGAAACTTACTAATATCATTTTAGTTGCCTAGTTTATCAATATTTTTGAACATGCCGTACTGACATATATTTTTTTTTATTATTAATATCAGTTATCAAAAGAAATTAAATGCTGTACGAAAAAAAAATGGTTCTATATGGTTTCAACAGTATTATGGGTCAGGTTCTGAGGCCGCTCTTGTAGGAAAAATGTTTCTGATTCGGTTTCTTTACGGATGTATATTCAAAAATGCCCATTTTAAAAAAATCAGAAGGATATCGCACAAAAACTATTAAATAATAATTTGTTTTGGGTTTTATTAGTTTTTTTTATGGCCATTTTACAATAAAAAGACAATCGAACAGTATTATAAGAGATTTTTAACCAATAATTTTTACTATAAATTCAAAAAAGGAATATAAAAAATACTTAAAAAATAGACTTAAAAAGAAAAAAAAATAATTAAACAAAAAAGAAAAAAAAAAGGATTATAAAAAATGTATTAAAAAAATTTTTAAAAAAAGAACAAAAAAAAAAGAAAAAAAAATAAAAAATATAGTAAAACAATCACTAAGAGGATCTAAACCTCCGAGGTGTTAAATCGGATTTAGGTCCTTCTTATTTTTCTGGTGCCCTATTCAATTCGTGGGTGGTTGCGACAATTCTGGAATACTCCTCTCGATCTTCTGTGGCTCTAAAAAAAGGAATGGGCATCGAGATTTGTCCAATCCCTTATGTTTTTAAGCCATGAGTATTTCTTTCTTCCGATGCCTCGTTTTCCTTCTATCTTCCCTTCCATAATAAGCTTTAACAACTGCTATTTGGAATTTCGAAATATATGACACAGATAAGCAGTTTTTCTTCTTTTTAATATTGGCAGCAATTCTCGTTCTCTGCCCATTCGATTTAGTACTTTGATATTTGTTGTGTGATCTGTCCAGGGAATTTTAAGTAGTCTTCTAAATACCCACATTCCAAAGGCCTCCAATCGGTTCATCACATTGGCCTTGATGGTCCAGGTTTCTACACCATATAGCAGTATGGAGTAAAGGTAACATTTTACAAAGTGATATCGAGGCATTAAGTTGAGGCTGCTGTTGCTTAGCAAGGTTCACATATTAGTTAATGCTTTTCTGGCTTGCTTAATCCTGCTACGTATCTCTATGTCTGGATCTAGATCTTCAGTTATTCAACTTCGATATCTGAACTTGTGGACCTTTTGGATGTTCTTGTTGTTTACACTTTTATTTAATTTCATATTTCGTGTTCTACTAACCATCATTACCTTCGTCTTGTCTATATTAATCTTCAAGCCCACTCGTTCTCCTTCAGTGTTTATTCTATCTATAAGTCGTTGTAGCGCTTCTTGGTTATCAGCTATTATGACTGTATCATCAGCATAGCGAAGATTACTAATAGTCTGTCCGTTGATTTTGATTCCATCTTCAGTGTCACTTAAGGCTCTATCGAAAATCGTTTCAGAGTAAAGATTAAAAAGGAGAGGTGACAGAACACAACCCTGTCGTACACCTTTTTCGATTGAGAAATATGATGTAGATTTCAGTCCTACTCTCACAGATGTCACTTGATTCATATAAAGGTTCTTTACGATTTTAAGGTCATTCTCATCTATCGAACGTTCCTGGAGCAATCTTATTAATTTTGAATGATTAACTCAATCGAATGCTTTCTGGTAATCTATAAAGCATCGGAAGACATCTTTTTGCTGATCTTTGCATTTATGAAGTATGACAGTTAAGCTATAAAGTGCTTCTCTTGTGCCAAATCCTTGTCTGAAACCGAACTGTGTGGGGCTAATGTCTTTCTCACATCTGTTGTATATTCTTGTGTGAATTATCTTTAAGAAGAGTTTTAGGACCTGGCTCAATAAGCTGATCATTAGGAATTAGTCGCAACTATTAGCGTTTGGCTTTTCTGGGATTGGTATTAAGGTTAATTGAAGCCAGTCCTGTGGTATTGGACCGGACTCATAAATGTCATTAAAAAGATCTAAAAAAAGGTGTCTAGATTGTCTTCACTTTGTTCATTGTTAGAACCTCTATGTATGAATAATATGGATTCCCAAAACGTTTAATTGTTGTGATATAGCCCAATTGGGTTTTTTAATTATATACCTTTTATAAAGGATTTTAATAAATTTTTAATTAGGGCGAGTACCATAAAATTAATACATAAATTGTAAACAGTCACCACTTGAAGTGCACTTAAAGATTATACTACGCATTTTACTGAAGATTATTAAAAACATAAATATTAAGTTTTAAAGAAAATACACTCGTGTGTGTATTTTATTATATAGGTATTGAATGTCTTTTTATTGAGAAGCCTAAATTCCTGTAATGGACTTAGGATCAGATTCGTCATTTTTCGTTTAAAGGAATATAAGTTTGTTCAGATATGATTATATACCTCTAAAGCAAACTGGACATAGTATACATAGTTTGTCAATTAATTTCGTTTATAAAAGCGTTTGGACTTAGTATAGTATTACCCTTACTAAATTAGGATATTCCGCTGCCGATCATGTAATAATATATGTTTCTAAAAAAAAATTGGAATTAGGATAGTTTACTTCCCATATACAATATATATAAGGGTCAAGTAAATTATAATATTCAATAAATGTATATATTATATACACATATATATATATATATATATATATAAATATATATATATATATATATATATATATATATATATATATATATATATATATATATATATATATATATGTTCGGAAAGATTTCCGTGGTTAGTACAATAAAACCTAGAGCTAAGATTCATATTATTACTAAAATTAATATTAAACTCACCAGTCTTCCGGGTTGAACCGCGTCGTAATCCATTTTGCCAAGCTTTCGGCATCTTCTCTGATGCCTTCCTCAGGGCTTCCGAGGTCTCAGTCTCCCGAGCCCCCAGACACTACTACACTGTTCACTATTCACGGCACGATCACTACTGTGCAGTTAACTCACGACAACACTTCATATCGAATATTTGTGTCTACTGACAAATTAGAATGTTTTTTATGTAAACAAGGTGGTCATACTGCGGAAACTTGTACCAATGAACCAATTTCTGTAGCCCAATCCGAACTTCCCGCTTCCACTACCTCCGTATTCATACCCTCAAATACAACGATACCAGAATGCACTCCCAATCAAATCAATCCACCATCCACATCTTACTCTGAAACTACAAATAATCTGGCAGAAAGCATCCCCTTAGTTACACAGGTAGCATCCCCTCCAGTACAGAGACAGAAACGGGCTATATCCAGTGACAGTAATGCTGGCACTCCTTCTCAACTTTCTCCAGCTCCTACTCCAGACCCAACTATCAATCAAATGTCTCCCCCCTTATCTGTAAAATCTACCATTAATCTGATAGCAAGCCGCAAAAGAAAAAAAGTAAAAAAATAATAACAGAAGAACATAAATTGACACCCATTTCTTATAATGCAGTCCACGCTATCTATAAAAATAACTTATCCGAACTAACTCTTACTGAAAACCAATTTATAGCTTTCCTAGAAACTACCTATGGCATACCAGACCCACTTACAGAAGCTTTTAATTTCACTTTCAATATCCAAGGATTGCTTAATGATTTGTCTCTTCTTCATTCACAAACAAAAAAGAGATCCTTTAAAAACCGAATAACAAGATTGCAAAAAAAATTAAAAAACAGCTTAATCCTGAAGACTCTGACAATTTGAGTGCATCATCTGATTACCTAACTGATGATGAATTTAACGCTCCTATTTCTCAACGCTCTCAATAATCCTTACAGTAGTCCCACACTTATCGCACTTAAACATTACATTCAAAATAATTCAATGAAATTGCGATGGTTTCTTTCCTCGCATAGAAAGAATCCAGCAATTAGCTATCGAAGAACAACCTGAAATCATATGTTTACAAGAAACCAACTCAAAAATTACAAAACTTCCTAAACTAAAGAATTTTGAAGGTTATCATTATATTCGAACTGACTGCAACAGAGCCAGTGGTGGAACTTCAATTTTTATTTCCAATGAACTATTTTCTTCGCACCTTCCTCTCACCACTGAACTTGAGGCTATCGCCATAACCACTTGGTGTCCTAATAAGATTACTATTTGTAGCGTATACATTCCACCCAATCACTCTCTAAAGGAAATAGAACTTTTAAACCTCATTTACCAGCTCCCCTCTCCATACATTCTTGTTGGCGATTTCAGCGCTCACAACCCTATGTGGGGTTCCAATAGCACATCAAACAAAGGTAAAACTGTTAAAAACGTAATTAATTGTACAGATTCCTGTCTTCTAAATACAGGCTCTAGTACACACTTGAATTTCTCCTCTGGCACATTTTCTTCTATAGATCTTAGCTTTAGTGATCCAAAATCTGCAACTTTACTGAATTGGAAAGTTGCTGAGGATCTTTACGATAGCAATCATTACCCTATATTTATATCCACTGATATCTAAAACTCTATACAAACTATATCAAGAAGCAACTGGCAACTCAAAAATGCTGACTGGCTAAGCTACACTGCTAAAACAGACACCACCTTACCTTTTCTCACACTATCCAATAATATTGACTACAATTTATCATTAGTCACAAACACGATTCTCTCAGCTGCCAATTTGCATATTGGCAAAAATTCTATTTCACACAAACATAAAAGGGTTCCTTGGTGGAATAATTTCTGCAAAATCTCTGTAGAACAACAACATGAGGTGACACTTAGAGATTATCGGAAAAACAAAACACCAGAAAATCTCACAGAATTAAAAAAAGCTAGAGCCAGGTCGAGGTTTACTATAAAACAAAGTAAAAAATCGTCATGGAGAAACTACGTATCTTCTATCAATGAAAACACCAGTCCTACTATTCTTTGGAAAAAAATAAGACAAATTCAAGGAATCAATACAAATACTAAAATATCTAGTCTAATTTTGAATGATAATGTAATAAGTGACAGTCAAGAAATTGGTGAGACCTTAGCCAGTCACTTCGACAAAAAATTTAAAAGCAAAATAAAATGCTCTCATATCGAGCCAATAACCGATGCCCCCTTCCCAAGTTCTTCGGCAACTGTCAAAGATATCGATTACTTAAATTCTCAATTCTCTTACATAGAACTTACATCGGTTATTAAAACTCTTAAGAACACTGCTTCCGGCCCCGACGATATTCCTTACATTTTTATAAAAAAAACTATCTAGCTTAGGTCAGCTTAAGCTTCTTGAAATGCTTAACTTAATCTGGTCCTCTAACAAGTTTCCTAAACGGTGGCAAACCTCAATTATAATACCCATTAAAAAGCCTAACATATCACGCTCATCACCCAGCGCTTATCGACCAATATCTCTAACATGTACCATCTGCAAAATCTTTGAAAAAATGATCAACAAACGTCTTACGTGGTTTTTCAACAAATATAATATAATTCCAAAAGAACAGTCAGGGTTTCGACGAAATCGCTCTACTCAAGACAATCTTGTACTTCTCCAAAGCCATATTTCCGATGCCTTCAATAAGAGACAAGAAGTCATTGCAGCGGTGTTTGATATTGAAGGTGCTTTTGATACAATTAGCAGGCAATCTTTACTGAAGAAACTTTCTCATTATAACATAAAGGGTAATATTTTTAATTTTATACAAAATTTCTTAACTTCACGAACATTTAGAGTCTCTGTCAATGGCATTTTTTCATCACTTCACCATCAAACTGACGGCGTACCACAAGGTTCAATATTAAGCCCAACTTTGTTTAACCTAGCAATAAGCGACTTGTGTTCTGATTGATATAATATCTCCCATTAGGCATGTTCTATACGCAGATGACCTGATAATTCACTGCCACGGACGATCTATCTCTACAACTTCTAAGCTTATTCAATCCGCAGTAGATACACTAGTTAAAAAAACAAGCTCCATAAGGTTGTCTTTATCACATACTAAATCAAAAATAATAAAATTTAGTAGACTATCACCCTTCCTATCCCCTAATATTATGATTGAGAGAGCAAATCTTCCAGTAGTCAGGGAATGCAAAATTCTCGGTGTAACGTTTGATTCAAGACTCACCTGGAAACAACATATACTAGAAATAAAAGGTGAAGCAAATAAGAGGCTCAACCTTATTAAAACTCTTTCAAACTACCATTGGGGTGCAGATGAGAACTCCCTGCTTAAGATATATAGGTCTATCATCCGCTCCAAACTGGATTATGGTTGTTACATATATATGTCTGCCTCTAAAACACATCTTAACCTTTTAGATTCGATACATCATACAGCCTTACGAATTTGTTTAGGAGCCTTTCGATCTAGTCCCGTAGAAAGTCTATATTGCGAAGCCAATGAGCCCCCACTTTGGATTAGACGTGAACAATTATTACTTTCCTATGCTGCCTCCGTTTCATCCAATACCTCCAATCCAGTTTATCCTCTTCTTACTTCATCAACGAACAACCAGCATTACTATTCTAAATCACCATCAATAAAACCCTTGCCACTAATTCTAACACAATTACTTAATAACATCTCTCTATCAGAAACAATCCCACGACCCCTACCTCCATATCCTCCTTGGTCTATAATCATGCCTCTGTTTAACACATCGCTTACAAGATTCGATAAACTTACAACACCCAGGGAACTCATTAAAAAATATTTTAAAGAAATTATATTTACAAACAAATACGACACAGTACTCTACACTGACGCCTCAAAGAATGATACAGGAGTAGGTTGTTCTGTTACCACGTCAAATAACCTTATCACATCATCTTGTATCCCCTCGTTTTGTAGCGTTCATACTGGCGAACTATTAAGCATATTTCAAGCTCTCAAATCCATTTCTTCTCCAAATAAACAAGTGGCAATATGCACAAACTCACTTGCCTCATTACAATCTATCCAAAATATATTCACTGATCATCCTATTGTCCAAAAGATCCTTGATTGTTACCAACTAATCGCTTCCCAAAAAATAACAGTTACATTGATCTGGCTACCATCCCATATTGGTATTACAGGCAACGAACTTGCAGATAGCCATGCAAAACTTGCCTTAGCATCAGCTGATAATACGGTTAATATACAAATCAGTAAAGACTTAAAGTCTCACATTAAGAAACGAGCAAGAACCCGATGGCAACAACACTGGGACAACAATAACTCAGCATTACATCAAATCCAACAGTTAGTCAATAGCCCCCTTGATTTGACCTCTGCCGGTATGTCCAGACGAGACGCTATTGTAACATGAAGACTTCGAATAGGACATACAAGATTAACACATGGATACCTGATGTCAGTAACAGTTAACCATATTCTCACCGAATGTCATCAGTATTCAGCAAAAAGACTATATTATTGCCTTAAAAGTGATCTAAAAGACGTACTCAATAACTTGGATCAAATAACCTCAAGTCTTAAATACCTCAAAGACGTTCAATTATTTTATAAAATATAATTTTGATTGTGTTGTGGTAGTGTGTACTCTATGACATATTTTTGTAAATTATTGTAACAGTTTTACATAAACGTAAATTTTCAATAAAAAAAAAAAAAAAAAAATTTGTTGACCTACTTAATCACAAAATGAAGAGAAACCCATAATACTTTGGAAAATATAAGACGAAAGGGTTGTATTAAACATATTTTTTTTATTATAGAAATTGTAATTTCTTTCTTAACTAGATAGTGGATATATTATTTTAAATATCTAAATTTTAAATTAAACTATCTTAATTACGAAGACAACACATTATTAAAACATTCTTCTATATTTCGTAATCTTCTATTTAATAAAAAAATATTAAAGCTACACCTGTCCCTTTTGTTGAAAACCAAGTTTTCTGTTAAAAAGAAAAGTTTTTACATCTCCACGATAAGCTTCATTATATAAGATAATAGAAGCTTGTTTAAAGTTCTGGGACTTTTTCGGAACAACACATGGAGCACCATTAGGGAGAAAGTTTTTTAGTTTGGCAGGGAGTAAAAAATATTTTTAAGGACAGTTAACCTATTTTTTAATTATGTGACATAAGTAATTAACAAAAATAAGTAAAAAGTCAACTATATTTACAGGTTTTTATAAAGATACAAGATAATTATTGATTATAAAGGTAAAATATAATAATTATTCCACCTTGAGAATTGAAACATCGACGTTTCGGTAACAATTTTGGAGCAATTTTCAAGAGACATGGGGTTCTATTTCAGTTCAGAGTCTTATTCTGACTACTCCCCCCCACTTGTGACGTGCCAGATTTTTGTTTTCCAGAAATAAGACAACCGACAAATGACACTGAAGTCAATCTTCCTACTCCTTATTGTCAAGTTACCTCACTCTACACTCATGTCACTTAACACTGAGGAGTAGGCAGATTGAGACCTTAGTGTCATTTAAGACCCGGAACTCAAACGGAACCATATCCTTCTTGATAATAGCTTCGACCTGGTTGCCAAAACGTTGAGTTTTCAAGTTCTTACCATGATCTTGGTAATTTTCATTTACCTGACCGCGTTAGTTTTTCCGCACATTGGAAATACAACTCTTTTTCTTTATGTTTTAATAATTTGGTAATTATTTATTAAGCATCATCAGGATAAAACTAAAATAGAGTTATGAATAAAAACAATAAACATACTGTGGTATAGCATTTTTCATGTAAAAATACTTGCACATCATTTAAGATTTACGACGTTAGAACCCCACAGCGTTTCCAAAACATCAGAATAGTTAGTAAATGAGGAATTTTTAAAATGTCAACTACTTGTCAAACCATTATATTAACAGTAAATATACTTAGTTTTAAGACTATTACAACACACTAAAATACATAAGAACACATTTTAATACAAAATTATATATTCTAAATTTTAAACATACATCTTTTAGGGCTTTAATAGTAAAAACATCCCTCCATTATTTCTTGTTCAAAATAAAATATCTTATATGAAAGCTTATCAGCTTTCTACAGACTATTTATTTGTTTTGGCATAGCACAATCACAATACACAACAATAATTAGTTCTTAAAGATATTAATCTAAATTGAATATATATTTATAAGTACAATTTATTAATATATGTATTTTATTATGATTAAATTGTGCCAGAAATCAAAACAAAACAAAATTCTTACTTTAAAAAAGCGGCAACACTTTATACACTTTTGCCACACTCTGAACTGTCAATGTAATTTAAAGTATTCCCGTATCAGTTGCGTACAATTGTCTAATATATTTAATTAGAATTATTATTTTGTGAAATATTAAAGTTTTTTTTTATAAAATTTATATTATTATTAATAACAAATGTTTTTGATTTTTTAATTAAAATATTTCTAAAATTTCCAATATAGTGATTAAATGATATATTTTTCTGATTATTACACCATGTTAACGCCTATGTAAGATCGCTAAATACAGTTTACAAATTAACTTAAACTTTGAACAGCAAAAAAACATGTGGTAATTGACATGTATATAAAAATTATGTAAAAAGCTTAAGTAAAAAATATTAATTTTCAAAGAACTAACAAGATCATAAGATGCACTTTCAACAGTATATTGTTAGTTAAATTTCATTTTAAACTCTGACAAAGTTTAGTTTGGGAATATGACTCATAAATCGACGATGCGCATTGGTTCTTGTTTACTATTGTTAACATAGAAACGGCCAGTTTTCTGTTTGCCAGTGTCGTAGTTGTGTATCGCAGAGTGTGTTTGACTTGTTGATTTGATAGTTTTGGATATTTTATTATTTTATTTTATATTAGTGCTTAGTATAATATTGGTAGTATTAATTAGTGAATTATTAAGCCATTTAGTGTATTAGAGTGTGTTAGATTTATTTATTTAACAATATGGCTTCTAAGAAGATTGGAACAAAAGGGCTGAGATTAAATAGCCCAGCAAAGGCAATAATTTATAATGTTACTTCATTTATGGAACAAGAGGCGGTATATTTCGAAGCAACCGAAAACCTGTTAATACCTTTAAGGAAATTGACGTAAGTATTGTCAATGATATTTTATTTTCTTATTTGTATGTGAAAGATATGACACGGAAACAAGTCCATCGGCCACAGAATGTTTTATTTATGTTTAAAGATATTTTTTTGTTCTTCTTTGTTCATTTTTTTGATATATGTATAAATCACTGAAGTTATACTAATTTATATTTCTACTTTCACATCTTTAAATGTAAAGTGGGGTGTATCTGAAAATATGTATTTTGCAAGTTTTCAACAATATTCTCCCATTGCTGTTCCTATTTCAGTCTAATTTTTCATTCTCTGGTATACCTACATGGCTTCTAACCCAGATAAATGTTATATTTAAATTTACAATCATGTTTATTAAACAACATAACATAGGACACTTCATTTCTTCAAATTTTGTATTTTTTTATTATGTTTCTGAATACTACCTATCTTATATATTGAGTTTATTATTGGATGTTAACCAGGTAGTAAAGTTTTCTAGTAAAAACACTGATGTAGATACATTTTTAACAAAACGTAGATACAAGTCCTTTACAATTTTACTTACTTAGTAAACAAGATTTACTTTCCAAATATTTTAACTATTTCTATTTATTTAAGGTATTCATCAAAAACTAAAGAACAATGAAGTGGAATTTCCATGATTAAAGGAATCAGTAAGGAAAATCAAAATTGGATTAGGCTTTAGGTAACACAGTAAAAGAATTATTGAGCCGAACAAATAAAACTATAATGGATAATGTAATTTAAATTGATATTTTATTGGAATCGTTTTAGTTAAACTTATAATGAATATAAATAGTGTCTTATCAAAAGTACTAAATATTTGGATAATCTATTTCGGTTCCGGTTTCCGAAAAACTGTAACAAAAAATACAAGATTCTACATAATTTTTGTTTTTAACAAATAAATTGTTCTCACTTATGTATGTTGTGATTCATTTAAAATTTAAACCATCATACTTTTGAAAATATATTCTTCAAATTATCTTGAACAAATTACAGGTGGAGAACCACCGAAAACAGTAGAAGTGTCCTAATGGAAAAATATGAAATTCTTTTAAAACGAGTAAAATATTTAAAGAAGCTAATTCAATTTTGATCTGAGGGTAGAACCAGAGTTTATACCGACGAAACATATATACACGCCAGCCATACTGTACCATATCACTGGGCAGATCAAAGTGGAAAAACTTTAAAGAAATCAATTAAACCGAAATTACAAATAATTATACAAGCCAATAAACCACGTTTTCCACGAGTTTATGTATTAGATTATGAGCTTGAACAACATGGACATAAAGTACTTCGCTTGCCTCCCTATCATCCGGAGCTTAACTCTATCGAAAAAATATGGGCTTTGGTAAAAGGTAGAGTGGTCACTTATAATACAACATTTAACATAAATTATCTAAAAATATAACAAGAACAAAATTTTCAGAAGTGTTAATAGAAGTGTGGTCTAACATATGTAAACACGTAAAAAAATATGAAAACATTTAAATCGCAAAAGAACATTATTAGACTCTACGCTGGACCACTTAAAATTTTTATTAATACTGGTATATCCGAAGAAAGCCTTTTTGATAATGAAGATAGTGATTCAAATTCCGGAATAGACGTTCAATTAGTTAAAAAAATTTTGTGGTGTTGAAACCCTTTCTTCCTTCCTGGCAATGTTAATAAATTGTAAGTATTGAGGAATTTGTTATTTATTAAATCACTCTTAATAGTTTGCTCATTATTTTATCGAATGCCTGACTATAAACTTCATAAATATTAAAAACTATAAAAATAAAAATTGACATATTGATTCTCACTTTAATTGAATATACTTATAAAAATTTATTTTAAAGTTACCGGTTTCCATCCGCCACTGGTAGAAACGGTCCGCCCGTCTGCGCGAAACACTACGTCACATTCACAAACCTTAGTTTGTCGAACTCTATCTTTATGTAACATTATTGAAAATACTAAGGCTGAAATATAGTAATTTTAAAAGTATAATGACGTTACCACTCTTAGCTTCTTAGCTGCTGCCGGTAAAATGGAAATAACAAGTAAAAACCCAAGCAATTAACGTGAAAAGACAGTGGTCTTGAGGTCAAAATATGACAGAACAGCAAGGCGCATTACCAATCTCTAATGCAAGAGAGCGGTAAATTAAACGGATATGATAAAATTGGGTGACCAACTTGTCAGTACAAACGAAAAAATGAAAGAAAAAGGTGCTTAAGATCACCATTTTTCCCTCAGTGATTGGTTAAGAGAAACAATGAACAAACAATTTTATAAACCTTGGACTGTTGGAAGTTGAATTAACCTTTACGTGTGGCTGGCTAACCAGATATTTTGGATTCACTTCACTTGTTTGTTCATTGTTTCTTTTAACCAATCACTGAGGGGAAAATGGGGATCTTAAGCACCTTTTTCTTTTATTTCTTGGTTTGTACTGACAATTTTTTCACCGTATTATCATATTCTTTAAATTTGCCGCTCTATTGAACTAGAGGTTGGTAACGCTTTGCTGTTCTGTCATATTTTGACCTCAAGGCCACTGTCTTCACATTGATGGCTTGGGTTTCTACTTGTTGCTTCCATTTTACCGGCAGCAGTTAAGAAGCTAAGAGTGGTAACCTCATTTTAATTTTAAATATTACCATATTTCAATCTTAATCAATTCAATAATGTTACTTAAAATTAATGTTAATGTTTTTTACTTAAAATTTTTTACATAATTTTTATATACATGTACAATTATCACATGTTTTTTTGCTGTGCTAAGTTTGAGTTAATTTGTAAACTGTATTTAGTTTCAAGTATTTGTTTATACAACATAATCACTTAATGTTCAATGTCGTAAGCTTCTATCTATATATATATATATATATATATATATATATATATATATATACATATATATATATATATATATATATATATATATTTATATATATATATATATATATATATATATATATATATATATATATTTGATATCATTGACTGCTACATGTCTTTTTAAGGTAACACGCTTACAATTACTTTTCTACGGATGTTTGGTTTTTCATATTGTTCTTTTTAGATCAACTGATGATGCTTTCTAATTAGAAAGCGAAACGTCTTTAATAAATAGATGAAGTAGCCACCTTCTTTTTTTTCCACCTTTTGACCAAAAAAAAACCCACCACTATTTATACATACATATATATATATATATATATATATATATATATATATATATATATATATATATATATATATATAATATATATATATATATATATATATATATATATATATATATATATATATATATACTTCTAGCGGTTAATGTAGGCTCCGTACTAAAAGGGTATTATACGAACTCCAGGAGAATATACGCCGTGTATATTATTATCTAAGTAGCGCTTTATGTAGACTCCGACCAACACGTCGGATCAAGTGGACTCCGTAATAGGATAAAACATTTTTGGGGCCCGTATATAACTTTTCGCGTACACTTTTAAACTCCTGCGATGTTGCCAATAATTGTATTAGTAGTAGATTTTCAAATTTTATAGCCGGTACATTTTGGAACTTAATTACTTTAATTATTTTCAAATTTAAAAAAGTATCTATTATAAACATGAAAAAGGTTAGTTTCCATTTAATATATTATGATTTTTTGTTAAAATGCATGGGCACTTAAACATTTAGTCTCTAACTGTACGAATATCGAACAGAGTTATCTTGTAATAGTTTAAGAAAGTAGAAGCCTTTCGGTAGGATTATGATAAACCACATAAAATTAAAGAGAACTCTGAAAACAGATCATTATAGTTTTTCAATTACTGCAGTTTACGACGTGCAATATTTGTTTTATAAAGTAGTTAAATTTAAACAATAATAATTTATGGAAAGTGTTTAAAGAAGTAATCACCAACCTTTATTAGAATACGGCGCAATAAAAAGATGAATTTTACTTATTATATTTATAACAAAAAATATCTAAAGTAAAATATAACACATTTCAATGGCCTGGAAGTGAAATTTTACTTCTTTTTACGATACCGGATCCTCTAAAATTTTAAATACATTAAATCTCGCGTAAATTATAAATCTTATTTTTAGATTAAAATGATAAATTTCTTAGTATTAGTACAATATACCGTTCACAATTATTATGTGATAATGTGTAGGTGTCGCACGGTTTCATCTTTCATATAAACATCGATTGTTTTTAGTTTTGGGTATATTTGTAACATATCTACCTTAAACAGTTTTATTTTACATACATTTAGCACGTTGGCTCTGACAATGACCTTTAAATATACATTGTTAAAAATATTGAGTAGTTTATTGTTTCAGTAAACTTTCTCTTTATATGTCAGTGTTATATAAGTTGTCTAGTTATTATAGCGTATATAATGTCGTATGTAAATTCCATTTTATTTAACAATAAAACACTAAAAACTATATTTTTAAAATTTCCACAAAATTAATTCTATCTTATCACCACAGCTGTTTCGGCAGAGTGCTCTTCTCAAGTCTCAAGTTTCTCGAATCCATCAATCAGCCATTGCATTTCTTATACTTTTATTTTAAGCGTCTCAAATCAAAGATTTTGAAGCAGCTTTGCTCCATTAGTCCATTTTTGTTGATTTTTGTCACTGTTTCTCCGTTCTCTTTATCATCTTCATTAAGTAGCGCTACAACACTGGGTGGGTCTTCGCTAACTACAATTTTTCTCCAAGTTGACCCATCTTCCCACGAATCTGCAATCAAATGAAATGTTTATTTTTTAAAATTTGATTGTATGTTTTCTCTCCATTGTATATTGAGATGCCCGAGTGGCATTCTTCTGTGCTAACTTCCATCGATACCAGTTTTACAAGTTTGACATCTTGGCGTCTATGCATGTGTCCGATCTACCTTAAGCGATTTTTTTCCTGAACAATATCGTTATAAGAGCTTGCTTTATTCAGTATGTGTTCTTATTCGATACGGATTTGTATTGATATGATAATGAGGTAAAAAAAATTTTCTTATTATTTTTGTTTCATTTATCTTGCTTCAACCACTTAGGGTTATTAGCACAAGAAAAATACAAAAAGGGATAAAGACTTAAGGCACATACCAAATATCAATTACATAATAATGTATATAATATATACTTTAATTATTGATGTGTTGTATTAAATTTTATTTAAAAAGTTATAGATTTCAAGAATTGTATTAAGTCAGCTACGTATTTAAATTCTCCTAGAAGTTCTTTTAATGTTTTTGGAATGTGGTGATATAGTCTTTCAACTAAGTATATTGGACAGTCAATCAAAATGTGCTTTACTGTCACTTTACATTCACAGACAAAACACACTGATTCCTCTTATCTCTTCAACAAGTATTCATGTGTTGTAGAAGTGTGTCTTAATCTGAGACGTGTTATTAGGACTTGATGTTGTCGCTTTGAAGGCTAGAAGTTCCATGGAAGAATGGAAGATTTGATTTTTATCAATTTAGTTGTGCTTCTATTCCATTGTTTTTGCCAAACATCGTGCAATTTTGATTTTAAGTAAGGTCTTAAATCTAAATGCACCGTTAGATTTTCGACTGATGCGACTGAATTGGTTAGTGCAAACCTAGCTAGACTCTCTGCCTTTTCGTTACCATTTATTCAAACGTGTGACGGTACCCAGAGCAACTCTACTGTCAAATTGTTTTGGGATATATGGTATAAAATTAACTTAATCTGCTGTAATGTTGGATGAGAGGGATAAATCTGAGAAATTGATGTCAGACAACTAAGTGAATCAGATATTATAAGAGATTTGGGAAGTTTTTTTCTAGAATTAAGATTAGGGCCTTATTGATGGCAAATAGTTCTGCTATAAAAATATTTGTCTTAGGAGATAATTTATAGATGAAATGTTCATGTGATATTACAAAGCATGCTCCTACTCGATTTATGGCCTTAGGTGCGTCCATATATATATACAAAATGATAATTTTTGTGCTATGTAAGAACATGGAGAAAGTGAGGTTTAAAAAAATTGGGTATCGCGGTTTTTTTTTATATGCTGTAAGTTTAAAGGTTACAAAGCGGAGAGGGAACAACCCAAGAAAAACATAAATTTATTTCACAGGTAGGATAAATGGGAGGTAGTTCAAAATTAAAATCTAATAAGTATCTATTAGCTCGTTCATAGAGAGGTACAGGACCCCTATTTCTTTTTTGATAGACCTCCTAGAACCTGAGCAACAGCATGATAAAGAGCTGGATTTTTTGGGTTAGATTTTATATTCGAGACATACGATAGATTTAAGCATTTACTTCCTAGGTTTAAGGGTGGTTCTTCAGCTTCACAGAGTAGACTATCCAAAGGACTGGAGCAATATGCTCCTAGAGCAAGTCTAACGGCTGAACTCGGAAGAGTATCCAAAGTTTTGAGCAATGTTTGATTTGCAGTGTTATACACATATAAATTTATTGGAGTTGGAAAATCTGCTTCCCAATTCTTATGTGATACAGATTTCATAATGTTTAGTCCAGCTTGGCACGATTGTCTTAGCGAGTGTATATAACTTGTCCAACTTAATTTTGAGTCTAGTTGCATCTCTAGGAATTTGATTTATTTTGTATATTCTGTAGGAGAATTGTATAAAAATAGATTTGGGAGAATTTGTGGATTTAATGTTCGTGAAAAATGTATAGCTTTTGTTTTTGTGGTGGAAAACTGGAGCCCAATATTGTTAGACCACGATTCTATCGACTGAAGAGCTGCAGCAACACGATTAGGAGCAGATAATAATATATGTTTTTATTATCTGCTCATATTACCATATGTTAGAATTACCAGATCATCAGCATACAAAAAAGTTTTAATTGTGACATTGCAGTATGATACAACATTGTTAATAATGCAATTAAAAATAGCGCTACGCTTATTTTCGAGTACTATGAAATCCCATTTTTCTGTAATTTAGATTCAGTCAAGTGGTTATTGATTCGAACTTGGAAATATCGTTTCCGTAAAAATTTTGAAATAAAAGCAAACATGTTACCGTGAATCTTTCGATTATGGAGTGATCATTATGGAAAGATTATTACGTTAAAATTTCATAGCGCCATACTGCATCAAAAGCCTTGTTTACATCAAAGAATATGGCTAAACATTCTTGATTGCTTACAAATGCTGCGTGAATTTCTGATTCCAATAATATTAAGCTATCTAATGTTGGTCTATTTTTAGTAAATCCACTTTGTTCGGGTATAATAAGATGTTTACGTTCAGTATACCACATGAATCAATTGGCAGTGATCTTTTCTAGCAACTTACACATTGCATTCATGAGAGCGATTTGTTTAAAGGATTCTGCTTCAAATTTACGTTTACCTGGTTTGTGTATTGGAACTATGATTGACTCTGATCTGATTGACTATGATCTGACTGACTGAAATTGAATAGTTGCAATAATAGTTCTTGATTTACTGGTGGTAGTTTCTGTAGAAAAAGCACAAGTATATTATCTGGTCCTGGACTAGTATTTCTAACGGAGTTAAGAGTTTCAATAAGTTCATTCAAGCTTATAGAATTAATTATTGGTTAAGGGTCATTTATTATTGGTATTCCTTTATTTTCTTCAAATCGTTTCTTATGTAAGAATTCTATTAAATAGCTTTCATCACTAGAAGCGGTACAATATTGATTTGAGATTATTTCAGATATATTACTTTAGGACGTAAATGTCTGATGTATTTTATTAATTATTTTAGAGAGTGTTGTGAATTTTTCCCAGATATATTTCTAAACATGTTCCAGATTTGACCAATTGAAGTAGATCTATTGATTTCTGCTTTTTTAATAATAAATTTGCATTTAGCTCTTATTCTTTCTTATTCTTAGATCAACGTTGAGAACAGTGTCCAGTTGGTTTTATTTAAGGGTTATTTGGTGATGTGTGTATTGTGCTTATGGTACAACAGATTGTTAACTAAGATAGAAAAGTGATCACTTCCATATAGATCAGGTAAAACGTCCCACGATAAACTAGGTTGCCAGGTTGGTTCACAAATTGACAACTCAATTGGTGAAAACTCTCTTGTTGCTGCATTATATCGAGTATTCCTGCCGTCATAAGTAGTTTTAAATTGAGATTATTTAGGATAGTTTCTATTTTTCTTCCCATTTTGGTCAATTTTTTTGGAATAAATTAGGAATCTGACATACAAGATTAGAAATGTCTGCTATACTTGGATCACAATTAGGAGCGATGTAAAGACTGCAGATTTTACCTTTAAGTGAACCTACTAAGCACACCGCTACAGCTTCTAGTTTGTTATTAGAGGAATACTGCAATATTCGTAGGAATTCTCGATAAAAAATTGAAACTCCACCACTGGCATGTTTTTGATTTTGCCCAATTTTAGATACGCTTGTATAATTTCTTAAATTATGAATTTTGTTGTTTTTAAAATGATTACTTGTAGACAAATTATAGAAGAAGAATTTTGAGCCATTATTAATTGTAACATTTCTAAATCGGTATAATATCAGTTCAAATTACACTGTAAAATAGACTTCAATATGAGCTTATGCAGAAGGTTCTATGGAGGAGTCGCTATCGAGCTGATGTTTTAGTTTTCTAGTATTTGAATTAATTATTTTAGTACATCGCCATTTTATTTTATTTTGATATAATGTGGGTTTTTTTGGTATAATAAATTAATTAAGCCTATTGTGTCTTCTGTATAAGTGTTAGATAGACTCAATTTATCTGGAGATCCAGAAGCATTTTCAAAAAAAATTAGTTGCTCAAAATTTAATATCGGTGTTATTATTAATAGTTATTAAAAGTTTATTAGTAATAAAATATTTTATGGGTTTCATACTGTTCGCAATAGTCTTAGAATTATCAATAGTTTTGTGTAGAGTAGGGCATAACGTAACAATAAACCCATATAATTTTAAAAGATTGCAGCCTTTTAGATATCGTAGATAACGTTCTCACATAAGAAATAAAAGGAAATATTCAGGTAGCTAACTTATGTATATATAACCCTTATAACACTTTTAAACCAGAAGTCTAATACGAATCTCTAAAATCAGGATATATAAGTCGATGATTAAACCAGTGCTACTGTGTGGATATGTAACGAGAACACTGACAAAACAAAATGTAAGTAAAACTCAGGTAGTAATTATAAAGGTCCGAGTACTAACCAGTACCAAACGGAACTAATGCCAATGTCAAACACATATACAAAGATAGCAACGTCGTACAAGAAACTAAGTCTCAACGCCAAAGTTGCGCTGGATATATCCAAAGACTCTGTAACAACTGCATTTTCAAGTTAAATTGGGAGGATGCTCCGAGAGAAAAAATGGCCTCAGGACGTCCACGAATGAAGGGGGAAGTAACATATGGTCAGATTTAGGTATAATGAGACTATCTACATCTTATCAACATATGCCTGTTCAACCACCTGCTATCTTACCTACAATCAACAACTTATTTGTTAGGGATTATCAAATCAATTACATGTAATCAAATGAACTAGGCTTAAAAAAAGTTATCCCAGGAAAGGCACTTCAGAAATAGCAACATAAACTTTTAAAACTTCATTTACGTGACGAGTTTTTAATAGTAATGAGGAGACAAAAAGAAGAAAAGGCAGTAGAACCTTGTTGCGTTCTGACTATATGATGACGATGACCTTTATAATGACATGTAGGGACAAAGAGAGACAAATGTATATGTTCAATCTAGAACTCGCTGGTTTTCTCCCTTTCGAATTGGGTTTGTTTATGTATTACCATAGGAAATAGAAGCAAGAGAACTATAATTATGAAATTTTAGCTAAAAAGTAAAATCAATAAACAAATTATATACACAAAGAGATTATATAAATCCCTAATATTCACACATCAAAATATACCCGGTAGAAGTATACCGAAAGTATGCCTCCTAAAAATACAAAAAAGTAGTTATTCATAACTCAGGTTACTTTACAAAAGGTGAACGAATGAGCATAGAAGCACAGCTGTTTTTAAAGCAATAATATTAGACGAATTTTACATATCCACTATCGCTTGTCTATAAAATAAATCAGAATACTTTGCTAAAATATGATATGGCAGCAAAAACGGCAAGTAAAGCAAATATGATGATTTTTTCACAGCACAAGAATATTGCCTCGTACTGTTATATAGCAATTTGTTTAGCAACTTGTGTCACAAGTTTATAGTTTTTCGAAAAATGAACTCAGATTTAAATATTAAAACGTCAAATAAAATATAAAATCGCATTGAACCTTATTCCCAGTATTATTCTCTAACAGTTTTAAAAAATCATTGCAAAATTCAAAATTCATATTTATAGCGGTATCTCAGAAAAGAATAATATCTGTATAAAGTACAGTTACATTTTGAGATAAAATCTTTAATGCGGAGATTGGACATTCTTAATAAATGTGTAATCTAATATGGACGCCTGTTTATGCTTGACAGACTTAGAAAACACTGAGCACACAAATATTTATTCTTTTATTCAAAACAAATAAATATTATCTACAAAGTACTCTACACTAGTTTAATATTAATGCAGAAAATATTATAAAAATTTTGTCATAGTTGTAAATTTATAGGATATAAAATCAAATGTAGAGCATATAGTGAAATATGAATTTCTTAGAATTACTAGCCGTACCATAAAGTAGCCGTACTCTAAAGCATAACAATGTCTTTTTCTAATCATTAGTAAGTGATGGATTCGACCGTCACTTGATGAAAATTCATTTTATCTAATAATAAAAGAGGTATGCATTTACACGTTATAGTTTGTAACTAAATAAGTAGAGGAGGGGATAATTATTTGTCTCAAGTTGGCCATTCAGAATTATGTCTTTATTTTTTAATTTGCTAATTAATAAATATACTTTTTTAGGAATGAAAATACGTAAATAGAACCTGGAATATGCATGTAACATAACCTTTGATCTCTGAGATAAACCCAACTCCTGAACAATGGCGCCGATATATTATTATGTAGTTAAAATTTTGTACACCTATTTTAACCGCTTATTTCGTTATTATCCATATATGAGTTGTGACCGATATTATACTCATTTATTTTTCACAAAGAGACTCTATATTAACTACAGTTATTATACAAATCTGATCTAAATATTGTCTAAAAGTAACAGTATGTAAAATTTAAATTTTTAATGAATAGTAAAAGATTAGCCATTTTTATAGTGTGTAAAGATCGGCCAAATCGGCCCTTTTAAGGCCCACTATCCTTATTATGTCTATAAATATTAAGGGAATATCTAGAGATAAAGACACTTTACTTTACTTAACTTTATCAGACATATGCGCTTAACAAATGTGATGTATTTCTAGAGCAGGAAACACATTGAAGGCCAAACATAGGGTATTTGGTATTAAGCTGATTGCTGAAAATCACATAATAAATGCTAGCAAAGACGTAAAGAAAAACTTAAAATGAGGGGACAAAACCAGTCTGCTGAGGGAATCTTTCAACGGTGTTGAGCTTGGATCTGCTTTCTACGTATAAAATGAACAATATTACGGCTCCTGACTAAGGATATGAGCACAAAACTAATTTTAAAATTTGGATCAAAAATATAAAAAAAAACAATGGCTGAATCCAAAGTCTGTAGATAAGCAAAGTAAAGACAAAGTTATTGCCTTACTTAAATCTGGCAAAAACTCCAACGACCACAGAAGCTATCGGCCAATATATCTGTTTATTTTGTCAGTTATAAAAAATACTTCTGCACGTGATCCTCAATATAATTTTATTGATAATAGAAGAAAACCTCAAATTAAAAAAATAAAGTGGTTATAGTCAGGGAAGATCACGTACTTTACAAATACTAAATCTTGAACAACACAGCAAAGACAGGTACGAAAGATATCAGGTATGAGGAGTGGTATTTGGCAATCTAAATGCTGCTTACGGCACCTTAAATTAGAGGGCATTTTTAAAATTTATGTAACATCTCCTTAGGTAATAAACTCACTTGTATTCTCCGCGTATGCCTACACAACAGAAGATTTTTCTTATTACTTAATGGTAAAAATAACAGATGGAGAACACAGAAGAACGGTCTCCTTTGAGGTAGCGTAATGGCACCTACACTGTTTATTATTTACACAACCCATACCAGTAAATACGTTACGGCCTTCTCAAGCTGATTCTCCAAGGGAAGGTAAATGGTAAGAGAGGATCAGGAAGAAGACGCATTTCCTGGCTTCAAAATTTACGAAAGTGGTATAACACGACTACCACTGAACTGTTCCGCGCTGCAGTAAACAAAGTAAAGATAGCCGTGATAATCGCCAACATCCGGAACGGATAGGCACTTTAAGAAGAAGATATCAGTAAATACGAGAACTTTTATTAGGTAGACGATACATCTATATTGTTGCACAACAAAAAACTTGTGTTGCTGAAGTAGAGAAAAATCTAATTCATACCTTAAACACAATAAATATAGACTATGAATCAATTTTAAGCCAAATTTCAGAAAATGTCCGGTGTGCTACTTCAATGTCCCTAACAGAGACGCTTTCACAAATCTAAACATCCAATAGTGTCATGAAATTTTTAAACTCTGGACTTGCTATAAATACCTTGAAGATAGTTTGAAACACACTTTGTCATTCACAGAACTTTGTTAAAACTAAGAGGTAAACTGAGGACCAGAAAAATAATCTCTGCAAACTTGTCAGCTAAATTGCTAAGAAGCGCTTCCTTCCATCCTTAAAACGTAGACGCTTGTACTCTGTGCTTCTGCTGCCGAATATACCTTGCAAGTGTGGATGAAACCAACACATACTTAACACGTAGATTTAGCTATAAATTAGTCAGCCAAATTCAGCGGATATTAAGACACACACATCCATACATAAGCTCTACAATATCGTAGCTATCAATTGACCTTGTATCCAAATATAAGTATCGATAGAATAAAAGATACAAAGTCTAGAATCGCAACATCCACTCAACGAATACCAGACCAATTTATGCCTAAAATCGAGAAAACACTGACCAGATCAACACATATATACACAGCAAGATATAAAAAAAAGATAAGGTGCTCCTCGCCATCTGAACCCTCGAGAGGAATTTCCTTATGGTAGTTATCTTTCTAAAATCTGCCAGGAGGACTCTTGCCTGTAAATGCCGGTTAACCTGTGCGAATGTGGGGCAGTACAAGATTCATCACACCTTCTTAGTTGACTTGCCATTCAAATCGCTCTTTTCTGAAGTGACAAGGTTTAATTAATTGCATTGAATATATAAAGTACAGTCAGTAAGCTATTGCTTATAAAGATTATCGCAAATTTGACACTAACTCCACTTATATTGATTACATATACCGCTAATTAGAAGATAAGACATTCAGAAGTATCTAATATTGGTTAAGTGGTATATTATTGTTAGATAAATTAAGCATTCTTCCCTTTTTTGTGCACTACTACCCATTTTTACATAAAAATATCAATTTTAGTATTTAAATATTTATTTGAAGATAACCTATCCAGAATTATATCTAGTACTCAGATAAAACCAGAAATAAAATAATAAAAAAGCTGTATACAAGATCTCGTAAAACAATAAATGAAATAAAAGACGTTCATATTAATCGTATTCTTAAATAAATCGTATAAAGACATACTCATGTTAACATAATACATTAGGAAATTTCAGCATATGAAAAACACATCCAATTTGGTAATGAAATACTTTTGTATTTATAAATCTATTTTTAGAATAGCACGTACCTACCAAAAACAGGTATTTGGTAGTATATCTATTACATATTGTAATGTGTATGAATGATAAAAAAAATCAGGAGTCCGTATGAACCGTTTAAAATATATAAAATGTATATATCAAGAACGCTGGAGCTCTACGGTTTAATTGCAAAGTTGCCAAACTATCAGAGCTTACTTAAACCGATATTCATATGGTTCCAATATACAGTGAAAAAGATCTGAACGACCCCTATAATATATACACGTGAACTAAGCGAAATACATTTATGATACAGGGGTACTTATGAGCTCCAAAATTTTATTAAGAATTATGAAACTATACATCTTAACGAATCGACAGAGCCAATATTATGGAATGGTCATGTGAGCTCCGTATATCGGTGTCCACTTGACCACGGAGCTCACTTGAACCTGAATTTTAACATGGGCGGAGTTCACTTTATGCCGTAAATATATATATATATATATATATCTATATATATATATATATATATATATCTATATATATATATATATATATATATATATATATATATATCTATATATATATATATATATATATATATATATATATATATACATAGAGGGTGAGTCATAAGGAACTTTACATACTTCTACCATATGTAGAGTCCCTTAGGGAGCATATCATGTGGCCACTAAAAAATGTCAACTCCTCTTCTTTATTAATTAACAGGGCTTGGCTTTGGAAAAATTAATTTAGGGATTCGTATTAAATATTACACCCTGTATATATATTTTTTTAATCCAATAAGTGATTTTATTTCTACCGACTGCAGGGTTCCATTTCGAAAATCTATTTTGAATTATTTTTATTTTGTTACCATTATTGTATCTCTTCCAGTTGTAATTTATGGGTTTATCATAACTATGTAGATATTTTTAGTTTTTTTTTTTAAATTGTAGTTCGTTATTGTTAGTAGTTACTGTTTTTTGTTGTGCAGTGACTCAGTTTATCATTTCAATTAAAATGTTTGAAATTTATAACATTTGTTTAAATTAATACCTTATAATTTGGTACCTCATTATGGTTGTTCTATTTTTGGTAAGATTTGATCGTTCACTAAAAATTTAATAAAAGTGCGACATTGTCGCGTATGTTGTTTTCATTGGCTATTTATGTAGTTTAAAAATCACTTATTGCATTTAAAAAAAATATATACAGGGTGTAATATTTAATACGAATCCCTAAATTAATTTTTCCAAAGCCAGTCCTGGGATTTTTTAGCTTAGCTAATACCAGTCGAATGCTTGATAGTAGTGTACTGTATCATGCAAAAATTAAAAAAAATCAAATGAGCCGTATAAACACCACAGTAAAATAAAATAAATGGTCAATTACACAAATCACACTGTTAATTAATAAAGAAGAGGAGTTGACATTTTTTAGGGGCCACATGATATGCTCCCTGAGGGACTCTACATATGGTAGAAGTATGTAAAGTTCCTCATGACTCACCCTGTATATATAAATTATAAGCAAAATTTTTAGTTAAGGATAAACTAGAATCATTGTTTAATTTTATAACCGGCAAACCTGATATTTTTTTATACCTGATTATAATCAGGCTGGATCGATATACTAATCCAGAAATAAGATTGAGAATAGAATAGGCCAGAAAATCTTGCGAAAAAATCAAGAGACTGCTTTAAAGGCTGCTTTACCGTTCCTGCAGTTTATGGTTCGTTTCCCATGTAACATTCCAGAAGAAAATACCAAGGTTTATTCTGCTCATTTTTTGGTCGTGACGGAGGTAGAATAGTTTGTCGGATCGTGGATGATACATCACTTCAAAAAAAGAGCGGGTAGCTCATATGTTGAGACGGAATAAACCAAACATTGCGGGATTGTCGAAAGGACATTTCATCATATCTTCTTTGTTATTTATCCGATTGGAGCGTATGTTGCATTAAATGAAAGCGAAAGATATGGTTTATTTTAAGATAGAAAAAAAAAACAAACAAGGCGATGTTTGTCACAACACTACACAGTATTAGCGTATTTTTATTATTAACGAACGTATAGTGATATACGAGATATCATAGGGCCCTATATTTTAAAAAAGATTTAAAATAAGACAAATTTTGATTTATTGGCTTTAAGAAGGCCTCTGATTTAGTACAATAGAAACAGCTGATCGAATCCTAACGTGTAACATAGCATATGAAAGGAAAGGGTATAACGAATATATCCCGATAAAAAAAATTAACAAGGCGACTCACATACCGCCATAAGGCATATCATAAGACACTATGGATAAAAATAGATTTACCATAAGTCAAATTTCGATTTATTGACTTAACAAAGAAAAACAGCTGATCTAATCCTAACATGCGACATAGCAAATGGAAGAAGAGGGTATAACAAATATATTCAAATAAAAGAATAAAATAAAGAGACTACCAAAAGACCACTACACAACATCTTCGTTAATAATGAACGTACAGAAACTTAAGACATGTCTCTTGACACTATGTATAATAATAGACATATTACCTTTATATATATATATATATATATATATATATATAATATATATATATATATATATATATACAAACAACACAGTTTATTAGGGTTGCAGTCAGAAATATTGGCCGGGATGTTAAAAAAACACTCTTTTGACTTTTTGTCGAGCTTTCGGAATGGTTTTATTCCTTTTTCAAGACATAGTCGTTGAGATTATTTTTGTAAGCATTGAACACTCAACATTTATATTAAAATATACAACACAAAATATACCACACACATTAAAATATACAATTATGGACATAACACATCATAAAATTTTTAAAAATATTTGTTTTTATGTAAAAAGGCCGTTGACTGAGTACGAAATCTACTTTTTACTACTAGTATGTAACACATCCAATCAAACGACGTGAGACGTATAGTACATATAATGTATATCGCGTGTGTCATCGATATAAAGGGTGATTCATGTAGAGGTACTTTTTTGGTGGGGATTTGATTGGAAATCGTGCATGAATGCTGTCAGACTGACATTTCGCTTTTGTTCAGTATTTTTTTGACATTTAATTATGGAAGGACTTAGCCCGGCACAGCGTCTAGAAATTATTAAGTTGTATTTTGAAAATATGTGTTCTGTGAGGAATGTGTTTCGTGCGCTTAGAACAAAACATAATCGGCCTATCGATCGTAGAATTCGCATTTCGATAGTAAGTTTAAAACCCAGTTGTCACTATTGGATAACACGCGACCAAATAGACCATTTAGCACATAGTGAAGAAAATATAGCGGCGGTAACGAATAATGTACTTAAAAATAATGAAGAATCGATTCATCGTTTCCAAACTCAACAGCTTGGCACAAAATTCAATTAGTGCAAGAGCTGAAGCCGACCGACCCTCCGAGTCATCACCGTTTCAGTCGATGGTCTCTTGATAAGCTTTCAGAAGATCCACTGTTCTAGAGAAAAAATTTGTTTTCAGATAAGGCTCATTTGTGGATTTATGGGTACTTTAGTACCCATTAATAGTTAGTAAGTAGTAAGCAAAATGCCCGTATTTGTGGTAATGAATAACCCAAAGAGGTTTAAGAGTTGCCATTCATCATAATCAACTAGCCTTTGTTTGTCCACTGCTGAACGTAGGCCTCCCATAAAATTTTCCACCTATTTCTATCTTTAGCTTCTTGCATCCAGTTTGTGGTGATGCGCTTGATATCATCCGTCCATCTAATCGGTGGTCGTCTTCTGCTTTGATATGCATCTTGCCTTGGTCGCGATGCCAGAATCTTTTTGGCCCATTTGTCATCCGTTAATCTGGTAACATGTCCGGCCCAAGCCCATTTAGCCCTGGCTATTTTTCAACTGCATCTGTGACTCCTGTTCTTCTTCTTATTTCTAGGTTTGGTACTTTATCTCTAATGGTAATACCTAATATTGATCTTTCCATAGCGTGTTGTGTAACTCTTATTTTATCTATTGTTCTTTTTGCCAGAGTCAGTGTTTCTGCACCATATGTCAGAACTGGTAAAATGCACTAATTAAAAACCTTTCTTTTTAAATGAACTGTGATACTTGAAAATGTTATTCAATCTACTAAAGGCAGCCCATGTGAGACCAATCCTTCTTTGTATGTGGTGTGGTTTATAGACTGATGTAATCGTTGGACCATATTTCTTTAAAACAGAGGCCAAATAGAATGCTATTGTACATAGAGATCTTTATCGTGTCACGATAACAGACTGTTTGGTATCTGAAATTGAAGCTCGGTGTCTCGGCGACGTTTGGTTCTAACAAGATAGGCCACTTGGCATACAATCCGTGAAAGAATGGCTTTACTGTGAGAGCGATTCGGTGAATGAATTATTTCACGCTTCGGACCAGTGAATTTGCCGCCTAGATCCTGTGATATCTCACCTCTAGACTCTTTCTTTTGGAGCTTCCTAAAGTCCAAAGTCTACATGAATAAACCAATGATTATCCTTTATCGTTGAGAAATAAGGAATTTTTAACAATCGATCGAACAGAACAGAATAACTTGGAACGAGATCCTACAGAATACACAAAGAATAATACGACTAAAATAACAATACCGTACCTAAAAGAATTATCAGAAAAACTTAAAAGGATAGGATATAAATTCATCATTTCAACACCATTCACAACAACAAACACGTTGTGATCTATTTTGTCCAACAAACCCAAACAGTTTTTTAACCACAACTGCAGTTATAAAATACTTTGTGAATGCGATCAGTTTTATTTAGATGAAACATCAAGGCCATTAAATGTTAAAATAAGTGAACATCAATGTTATATTAAAAATAGAGAATTTGATAGATCTCAAATATGTAAACACGCATGGGATAATGAACATAGTGTTCAATGGAATAACTTAAATGTAGTCCTAAAAGAAACGGATGGTAAAAAAAGAAAAATAAAAGAGGCAGCTCTAATTATGCTAAATAAGACTAATTGTGTCGCAAATTCCTCGGCAGAATGGAGTGAGATCTGGTTACCCATATTGAAAGAGGAAGTTATTAATAAGAAAATACCAATATTAGTAAGTCAGTAACATATAAAGAATACATTATTTATGTTTTTTAAATAACAAACATATAAAATCAGAATTTAGTGTTTATAGAGGGTAAACTAAATGCACGACCAAATACTTACCATGTCGGGATAGTATTATGAGGTTTTTTTCCTGGGCTTTCCCTCATAATTTACTATGGAGTCACTAACAGGAGAATTTTACTGTCATCATGGCATGCGTTTGTCTTTTTGAAGACGAATTTCATGCTACGATTATTTCTGACGGATATTCTCAAGTTAAAGTTGATTTCATATAATCGAATGAACTATTTTATACGTAAAGTCGTCCCAGGAGCGCAACTCAACAATATTGGCAATATCATTTTAAAGTCGTCTTTTTTAAAATGCATAATGTATTTCTGAATTGTCAATATAAATGAGTCGATAAAATTAAATAATTATAAGAATTTTTCACTAAGTAACAAAAAAACAAAATTTGTTTAATTTACTGTTTGTATTTTGAGAACGATTTCCGAAGTGGAAATTAAAACATTAATAAACGTACTTTAACCTTAAATTGTGGCTTATTTCCAGTTAAATAGTAATTAGTGAATAAATCAGATACGATTGAGGCATTGGAGGCCAATATTACTCGAGTCATTGGTGAAATAAAAATCGAAATGCTGGAAAGAGTCATCGAAAATTGGAACGTCAGAATGAAAAAGCTTAATCGTAGTCATAGCCAACATTTAAAAGAAATTATCTTTAAGAAATATTTTTTTTATTGAAATTAACGTGTCTCGACTTCTATGGCCATTGACACGGGTACAAAAGCATCTGGAGTATTACATTATACATATAAGATTATTACATTACATAAGATAAATACAGTAAGTTACATTAGATTTGGAAAGACAGAGTGTTACAAAGTTGTTATTTTTGTTTAACGAACAATGTTACAATATTTGTTACGATTATATAATCTGCATTTTTTAAAAGGTCAATTAGAGCACTGTACATATTTGGCGAACTATCTGTTGCAGGTTACCATTTATATTATGAGCTAATCTATATTATAGTCTATAATAACTGCAATCAACGAGTTAGTGTTCTACTGTGGGGCGCTGACAATCACAATGTTCACAAGTAGGTGGGTTTTCGGAAGTCATTAGGTATCCGTGAGTGATGCAAGTGTGTCCTATTTGGAGTCTCCGAATGATGAGTTTGTCCCTTCTAGTCATTGTAGGTGTCTTAAATCAGTATGCAGTGAGATTGATTATGTGTAGTTTTGTGTTTTGTTCATTCCAATTATTTTGCCATGTTTTGCAAGTGTTTTGTTTTATGGTTACTGCTAGATGTTGATGAAGTTGAATATTTTCTAGGTTAGAGCAACTTCTTTTTCTTGCTTCGATGTCTGCAGACTCATTTCCACGTATCCTCACACGAGATGGGGTCCAAAGAATGGTAATTGATGTTACTCTGCCGTGGTTTTGATGACAGATGTGTTGAATTTTTTGGACTATCGGATTTAACGAGTATATGTTGGCAATGGACTGAATTGAAAAAAGAGTATCAGTGCATATAGCTAGAGATTTTGTATCGGAAGAAGTCATTTCTAGAGCTTTAATGATACTATACTGCAGTGTGAATACTACAAGTGGTTGGTAGTCGGTGCAGAGCTAAGGTTATATTTTCAGTACAGACCGCACAGCCAGTATTCTTTTCATCTTTAGATGCGTCGGTATAAAGAACTAGATTGTACTGTTTTGCATTTATTGCTTCTTGAAATAATTGTCTAAGGAGGTGGTTAGGAGTGTCTTCTTTTTTATGTCGAGTTAGGCTAGTATTGAAAACAGGTAGCTTATTGGTCCATGGAGGATTATTGGAAGTACTGATGGGGGTAGTTATATTCAGGTTTATAGCTGCTAGCAAAGGATTAACTAATTGTGGTAGGGGGTAAACACAAAATCGCCTACTAAAATAAAGGGGCTGGAAGTTGATTATTGGTTTATTAGCTTAAATTCAGTAACGCTGAGAGAAGGTGGTATGAAAATGCTACAGATTGTAATTTTATTTGGACACCAAAGAGGCACAGCAATAGCTTCTAGTGAGGTAGTTACGGATATATATTATAAGGGTATAAATATATATATATATATATATATATATATATATATATATATATATATATATATATAATATATATATATATATATATATAGTAAACTCTTAAATATTGGGGAAATCTGCAATAAAAACTCTGATGTGTATCAATTATTTCGCCGAACTTTCTAAAATTTGCATTCCAAGACATGTCGTGGAATGCAAATTTTAGATTCCCCATGTCTCTTTTAACATCTCTTATCAACGTCTGTTTGCCTTGCAATTCTTAGAAGGCTCAGATTATAAAGCAGAAATCTGAATTGTGTTTCGAAACTATTTTACGATTGTTTATTATAAATGTTTATGTCTTTTAGAAACTGCAATAAATCCGAGATATTTGTCGTAAGCACTCTAGAAACTCAGGTTTCTACTAATTCCTCGGCATGTTCTCTGAGGTTGGAACTGCGGACTGTCGACTATTAAATGCTTCACGGTGAGTTGAGTAGAGCAGTAGGTACAAATCGGAGCTGGTTCTTTATTTAGAAGGTGATGGTGTGTTAGTATTGTGTGGCCGATTCGAAGACGATTTACGATTACTTGATCTCCTCTATTTCCTTGTTGTGATAGGCTGGCGTCTACTCGAGGCTTTATTGTAGTCAACTTAGAGTCTGTTGCTTCCTAGGTTGCTTGTCATAAATTTATTATATGATTTATGGACTGTCGTGTATTAGCGGTGTGGGGATATTTGGTAATTTCTGGAACATTTTTATTTTTGAAGGATTTTAATGCCAATTGATCAACTTCCTCGTTGCCTTTAATGCCAATATGTGAAGGTATCCAGATAAATGTAACCTTTTTATTTATATCGTGTAGTGCATTATGTTCATTTCTTATATTTTGTGCAATAAGATGGCTAGGGTAAAGTTGATTAATTCCATGAATTGCGCTGAGTGAATCTGTGATGATTAAAATATTATTTTCAGTCGTTGAAGAGGAGGTTTTGATAGCTTCTAATATCGCTGTGGTTTCCCCGGTGTAAATGCTGCAGTGCTGTGGAATTCTAATAGCATATTTGTAATTTTTATTTTTAAAGGTTGCGGCATGGTCATTTTCAGTTTTTGATGCATCTGTGTATATTATGTGGTGATTTGGATACTTCTTCATAATTTCTTTAAATGCATTATTAATAAGGTTAGGATTTGTGGTATTTTTTGGGTACTGTGTTAAAGTTAAATCGGTGATAGGTGAGGGGGTAAGCCATGGAGAGAGATCTAATTTTGTGGTTATGGATAATTTGAATGGAATTTTATGGATCATTGCAATTGAATCCTTTTTGATTGATTCTCTCCCTAAAGGGTTTGTCTTTATACTGTTTGTTTCCGTACAAATTTTATGTAGGTGCGTTAATATTCTCAGAACATAATGGCTGCTTGTTATTGGAAGATATTCTTGCTGCATAATTTAAACTCAGTAGATGTCGTCTTAGATGTAGAGGGGGTTCTCTTAATATTACTTGTAAGCTGCTTACAGGACTGGTTCTGAAGGTACCGACGGCTAGTCTTAGAGCTGTTGTTTGAATTGTGTTAAGGTTTTTTAAAATGTGATTAATGGAAAATGTGATCGTTAACATCCATTAGTGGATTTGCATCTAAAGAAGAAGAAGAAGGTTTTTTAGGAACATTTTATTTGCCGTGTCGTAGCATATTGCACCGTAGTCTAGTTTACTGTGAATAATTAATTTGTAGAGGTTAAGCAGAATACTAGAATCAACTCCCCATATATTATTGGATAGAATTTTCAGCGAGTTTATTCTATTATGACAAGCTAGTGGTAAAGTCGTGTAAAGTCGTAATGTGTGTCTTCCAGTTTAATTTGTAATCAAACATTAGGCCCAAAAAATTCGATTATTCTGAATGAGATATATTTTGACCATTAAATATTAACGAAACAGGAATGGTATTCTTGCGTTTGCTGAAAACTGTGTAATGTGTCTTAATAGTTAAAAAGCGGAAGCCTGTTTTGGAAGACCATTCTTCGATTTTGTATAGAAGGTTCTGTAGTATTTTAGCGATGTAATATTTTTGCATTTAATATTCACAACTAAATCATCAGCGTATACGTTTGCTTTTATAGGAGGCTTAATTGTAATTACTACATCGTTAAATGCAATTAAAAATAAAGTTGGGCTTAAAATTGAACCTTGTGGAACACCGTTGTCGAGTAATCTAGTGGTAGAGGTGGATCCATTTACTCTTACCTGTATATCCCTTTTATTTAGAAAGTTTTTTATAAACGCAAGTATATGTCGAATTCCCCATTTATCAAGTTTATTTAATATGAGGTATCTTCATGGTGCGTCGAAAGCATTATTCACATAAAAAAAGACTGTAACTTTCTGATCTAGTAAGAATGTATCATGAATGGTTGACTCAAGTGCCACTAAGTTGTCGTTAGCAGATATTCCTCGTCGAAAACCACTTTGGACTGTGGTCAGGAGATTTTCATTTTCTAGATACCATGTAAGCCTGTAATTTAAAATCTTCTCAAGAAGTTTACACATACTACAGGTGAGGGAAATAGGACGGTAAGATGTGGGAGAATCTTTTGGATTGTGTTGTGTATAAATTGGGATTATAATAGCTTTGGTCCAAGTATCAGGAAAGTAATTATTTAAAAAGATGTGATTAAAGAATTTTGATGTCTACAGAGTCTGTGGTAATCTTGTGTGTAGAAAAGATCGTATCTAGTACAGAATCGCTAGAGTTCTTTTGAAATACATCTTCTAGAATTTCAGGAATTTCGTTTTTACAAGAATGAATTTGGTTGTTATATGAAGTACATTTATTGAGTAAGGTAAACTTGATCCTTTTCTTTTCTTTATTTTGTTCCAGATTATATTTGCTGGAGTAGATGTGTTAATGCTTCTAACATATTCAATCCAGGTCTCCTTCTTACTCTTTTTATTAAGAATCGTATACTAGCTCTTGTTCTCTTAAATTTTATTAGGTTTTCCTCTGTTTTGTGTCTCTTAAGAACGTTATAGGCGCGCTTGCTAGTAGCCAAGGCCCGAGAGATTTCTTGATTCACCAAGGTAACGGTTTCCTTTTACAAGGTTAAGTTTTTTTACAGATGTAGATGCACAATTTAAGATAATATTGTTAAAGTCCATGACGGTTTTATAAACGTCATTTGATATCTCTTAATTTTCCATCTCGTCTTCCAAGTCTTTTTGAAGAGTTCCCAGTTTGCTGATTTTATTGTCCATCTTTGATATGCATTCGGATTAGGAAGTTGGTTTGTCTCGATTGAAATAAGTAAGGGGAAGTGGTCACTGTCGTGCAGAGTTTTTGCTGTGTTCCGTTGAAACATGTGTGTTAGTGATGGGCTACACAGAGTCAGGTCAATTGCAGAGAATGATCCGTTATATGGATTGAATCTTGTTGGCTTCCCAGTGTTTAATAAGATTAACTTTGATTTATTTATTAGACGGTGTAGAAGGTTGCCACATTTATCGATTTTTTGGCTACCCCACGCTGAGTGATGGCAGTAAAAATTGCCTAGAATTACTTTGGGATGGGGTAATTTTTCTATGAGTGCTGTTAGTTTATTTATGTCATCTTGGTTAGGATAAAGGAAGTATATATTGCAAACATTGATGTTTTTACTGTAGGTAATTGACAGTGCCACAGCTTCCAGGTTTGTAGTAAGTGAAATGATTTTTGCTTCAGTGTCATTTTGAATGAAAGTAGCTACTCCACAACTAGCATGCATTCCATTTCTGTTTTTCAGAAATGGCACATAATTTTTAAGTGTTATAGAATATGGCAACATGGCAACATTTAATGGTGTAGGCATGTTGGAAAGTGCTTTTAAGTCAAAACTGTGTAAAAAGTGTAAAAAGAACGTTTTAAATGGTGTAAAGTGCAGTATTTGTGAGAGCTGTTTCCACACTGGAGGCGCAAGAAATCATAATGCAGTTACGTTTATTGCTGACGATGTAATTACATGTTGTACTCCGACACCGGTAACTACCGACCAAGACCAAGCATTTTACGATGCTATGGAAACTCAAGGAAGTAAGCTAGTTGACTCACAGGCATTCTAATATATTCTTAGATAAAAAGATTTAATAATTATTGAATTAAGAGACAAAATAAACGTTTTAAATGATGTTATTGCCGTATTAAAATGTGATAAAAATAATAATGATACAAAAACTGGAAATTTAAAACATGTACCGTAAATAAGGGTTACTTTGGCCCTGGGGTCCTACTTTGGCCCAAATTAAAAATAAAATAAAACGTTTTCAAAGTATCTCGAGAGAGTAGATTTTAAGCCGATGTCGGTAGTTTCCGATGAAGTGCAGACCTGCGCAACTCGTAACGACCTTCAAATGTTTCACGTTACGCCTCCTAGAACCAGCATGAGTGCTTTTGATGTTGTATGTGCAACAAGTGATTTTTTAAAGTCTCAAACTTTTACCTGCAAAAACCGTTTAACGCCTGTTATAATATTGGTAAGTACTTGTTTAACAGCAGAATTTATTACGTAATGCGGTGGAATGGCTATAATTTGCATTATTTTTAGCTTTTTTTATTTTAAAATTCACTAATAAAACCAGTTCAGATAACCTCAAAAATATGACCTTCTTTGGCCCAACGTATATTTGGGCCAAAGTAGGTCTGACGTTTATTTTATTTATTTATTTTTAATTATTACCTACCTACTGTTATAAATCAACATTCTGGGTGTTCTTGTATTGCATAAATTTATTTTTAGATTACGGAAGATGCCCTATAACTACAAACGCCAACCAGGAAGCCGAAGTTATGCCGACTACAGTCAAGATCATCTCCAAATCTGTTTAGAAGCAATCAGATCTGGTGAAATGACACAAAGGCAAGCCGCAGATATTTTTAAAATACCACAAAGCACTATTAAAAACAAACTAAAAAATCTTTTTTCGAGTTCACCGGGTCATCTCAAAGTTTTTACCCAGGAAGAAGAGTTAGCATTTGCTAGTCACATCGACAAAATGTGTGAATTCGGATTTCCAATTGATGAACTGGATTTGAGATATATTGTAAAAAGTTATGTCACAAGACAAGGAAAGACAATACAGTGTTTTTGCAATAATTTGCCTGGCCGAGACTGGACCAAATCTTTCTTAAAACGACATCCTCAGCTGACAGTCAGGTTTGCATCAAATATAAAAAGAAATCGTGCTCAGATTGATAGAAAAATAATCTCAGACTACTTCGATCACTTAAAAGAAGTAGTTGAGAATGTAGCGCCTCAGAACATTTATAACTATGACGAAACATGTATGTCTGACGATCCAGGCAGGAAGAAAGTAATCTGTCGTAGGGGTTCAAAGTACCCAAAGCGTATCATGAATTCGACTAAGTCCAACATTAGCGTTATGTTTTGTGGTAATGCCAATGTTACCTCTGTGCCACCTTATATTATTTATAAGGCTGAACATTTGTGGACCACATGGTTGGAAGGTGGCCCCGAAGGAGCGCATTATAACAGGACAAAACAAGGTTGGATCGATGGAGCAATATTTGAAGATTGGTTTGCTACACATCTTCTTCCAATCTTTAAAAAACAAGGAGGTACAAAAGTAGTTATCGGTGATAATCTTAGCTCACATGTAAGCTTAAACGTGGTGAGGCTTTGTGAAGAGAACAATATCCAATTCGTATGCTTACCTCCAAACTCCTCACACCTAATACAACCACTTGATGTGGCCTATTTTAGGCCTCTCAAAAGTAAGTGGCGACAGATTCTTACCGAATGGAAACAGTCTGATAGTGGCAAAACTGTTACTACATTACCAAAAGATATTTTTCCAAGATTGTTGAAAAAATCTTTGGATGACTTAGAGCTTCATCAAAAAGAAAACTTAAAGTCTGGTTTTAAAAAGGCCGGCATACATCCCTTAGATAAAGAAGAAGTATTGAATCGCTTGCCTTCTAACAATGTGACAGTTAATTTGGAATTGGTAGGACAAACATTTTTTTGCCATTTGGAAGAGAAAAGGCAAGAAGTTGTTAAACCTCGATTAATAAAACGAAAAAAAATAGACGTTCCTGCTGGTAAAAGCATAACAGCTAACGATATTATTCAGTATCAAGAACACCAAATGAATCAAAAAGGTCAAAAGAAAAAAGAAAAGAAGATGGAAAACAAGAAGAAAAAAGAAGAAAGAGAAAGGGAAAAACTAGAAAAAAAAGCGACAGGCGGTTTTAGAAAAGAAACAAGAAGTTAAGCAACAAAAGAGAAAAATAAATAAAAAAGACATGGAACTTTCGAATTCGGAAGAAGATAGTGACCATTACAGCGTCGTTTCATCCGGTCATAGTGACATGATTCTTTCAACAGACGAATGAGAGGAAATTAACACAGTCAGTGTTCTCCGGGAAAATCACCCAAATGTCGATCCAGTTGCATCTTCTTTCAGTGACATAAAACCCCCGGAACAAAACGAAGAAGAAGAATTAAAGTCAAATCTGCAAACAGGAAACCTCGTTGTTGTTGAATGGAATAAGCTACAGTTCCCTGAGATAGCTGTTAATGTGTCAGAAGAAGGTGCTGTTGTTGAATGCATGGAACGTACCAACAAGTGTTGGAAGTGGCCAAAAGAAAAGGACTCTTTGTTTTACAAATGGAGCGCCATTAAGAAAAAAATCCAACCTCCAAAACAGTTAAAAAGGAGGACTATTTTCCGTCAGTAATTTGTAAAAAATATTAATTGTTTGCTAAAGCTTTATTTTTGTACCTTTAAAAAAAACATAATTTGAAATATATTTTTCTGTCATATAAATATACTGAATAAATAAACCCATGTCTTTCTTTGGCCCTAACTATTTTTATAATGCTTGAAAGTAGGTAATATCATATTAGGCCAAAGTAACCCTAACATAAGGAGAACATTGGCCCAGGTAAACAATTTAAAAAGTTATTTATTTTTTTAAAAACACTAAAATGCTTTAAGCATGTTATTTAAGATAGTTTAATTATGTAAAACAGGTGACCACAGCTTAGTAGTAGAAAAATGCTAAGATTTATTGAGAGTTGATTTAAAAGGTTTTAATATATGGGCCAAAGTTGTTTAAAACATTTTAAAACCATTATTTTATGCGGCGATTTTAATATAGATTATCTTAAAGACTCTAAGGAAAAAGTTTTACTAACTGATTTTATACAAAGTTTTAATATGAAGTGTCAAAATAAAGAACCTACACGAATATTTACAGATAAAAATAGAAAAAGTTCTAAAAATAAATTAGATTAGTTTCTTACGAACTGGTCACATCAATATGAAGAAAGTACCGAATATTTTATTTTGGGAGATTATTTTGGTTTGGAGTTTTTGTTATTAGATGCTAAATCAAAAAAAGTACAATTTAGAATAAGTGAAAACGTAACATTCAGAAATCTCTCCCAATCGAATTTATTAAATTTACAAAACAAATTTTTTACTGAAAATTTTGAACAGGTTTACGAATATCTCGATAATGCGAATTTGGCATTTGAAACATTTTTGAAGATACTTACGTACCATATTGACATATATTGTCCAATGACTACAAAAAGAATTTGCAATAAGTCTAAAAGTAGTTGGGTAACAAAGAATGATATATTACATTAGGGAAATTATTTGAGAAGTCTTTTTTTGGCTATCAAATAATAATTCTAAAAATATAGACATTCATTTAAAATATAAAGAAAAAAAGAAACAATATGTCAAACTAATCGACGAAACAAAAAGAGTTTCTTTCAAAATAATTTAGAATGTAAAAATACTATACAGCAAAAGCAGAAGTTTATATGGCGTACGGTTAATAAAAAAATAGCTAAGACGGTAAAACCTAATAATTGGGATAAAATTTAACTTGATGATAAAATTATTACTAATAAATATGAGATGGCAAACGCTTTTGTAGAGCATTTTACTACTGGTCCTAAAAATAAAATCATAATTTTTTTTAAAAATACCAATTTTGATCATTATACCACACAACATGCAGATAAATCCTTTTATTTTTTTCCTGTAGATGAGTATGATGTTAGAGAGGTTATTGGCTTCTTGAAAAATGTTACCTCAGTAGGAATTGATTGTATATCAACTAAATTAATAAAGTGTATTAGTGAATATATAGCGCAACCCCTTGCAAATTTTATAAATTTATCAGTTGAACAGGATATTTTTCCACATAGCTTGATGGTGGAGTAACTCCAATATTCAAAAGTGTAGATAATTCAATTTTAGATAGTTACAGGACATTTACAGTCCCTACTATTTTGAGTAAAGTTTATTAAAAATGTGTATACAAAAGAATGTACAATTTCCTTAGTAAATACAATATATTATGTTCCAACCAACACGGATTTCTACATGGGAGATCAACAGAAAGTGCTACAAGTGAATTGCTTAGTTTTATTCACATCGCACTGGATCGGGGAGATTTTGTGGGGACACTTTTCTTTGATCTCTCAAAAGCATTTGATACCATAAACGTACGAGATGCTATAGAGAAGTTAAAAATCTTTTTTAGGGTTTTAGGTGTCAGTTCTCATTATGGCTGTCATCTTGTTTACATTCTAGGAAGATCCTCGTTAAACTTAGTGACACACGATCAGATTATGGTGATATTGATATTGGGGTTCCTCAGGGTTTAATATTGGGGCCATTAATATTCCTAAGCTATTTTAATTATATGCCCAGATATGTCAGTTCGAGTCACAAATTTATGCAATTTATAACAAGCATGCAATTCTACTATAGATCAAATTTAAGTTACCAGTTTTCTATAAAAGTAAATGATAGCCTGGTTCATTCTACAACTTCCACCAAACTTTTAGGTTTGTATCTTGATAGAAACATGAGCTGGGAATATCAAATTATTCATGTTTGTAAAGAATAAATAGTAGTTATTACGCAATATTGCAATTAAAAAGGTTTCTTAAAAAGGAACAGTTATTGAATGTTTATTATGCAATTGTTTATTATTACTTAGCCTTCAATATAAATCTATGAGGTAATGCTGTGAATGCTGCAAGAGTATTTGTCTCTCAAGAATACAACATTTTAACAGTACCTTCTATATATATTTTTAGTATCCACCAGTACTCTTAGTAACCAGTACCCAACTAGACAAAATGACTTCATCAGAGTACCCAAAACATAATCCAGCACGATTTGAAAAATCTCAGTATTATATGGGTATAAGACATTTCAATCATCTTCCCAACAGTAAAAAATCTGAAATGAATTTAAATAAATTTCGATGTAAATTGAAATCTTTCCTATTACAAAATTATTTCTACAGTGTAAATGAATATAATTTTCGCACGCATCTGGACGTCGAAAGTAGCACAGCTTTCTGCATGACCTTATATATATGTTCATTTAGACCCAGCTTTTTTATGTTTTCTAGGAGGTTCTTCGGAATGACTCCAGTGGTAGAAAGAATAATAGGTATCGTCTGGGTACTTTCCATTCTCCATTGTCTTCTTATTTGTATTTCCAGATCTCTGTACTTGGCGATCTTTTCGTTGTACTTAACACGCAGATTATTTTTGTTAGGTATTGCCACATCGATTAGAGATGTTTGTCTTGTTAGTTTATTAACTAGCACGATATCTGGTCTATTATATGCTACAGTTTGGTCTGTGAGCACAGTGCGATCCCAGTATAGCTTGTAGCTGTCATTCTCAAGCATACTCTCAGGAACGTATTGATAATATGGGAGATGGTTTGTTTGTAGAAGTGTCAGTTTAATAGCTATCTCTTAATGAAGGATCTTCCCTATTGAGTCATGCCGTTCCTTATATTCAGTTGCAGCAAATGCCTGGCAGCCTCCGGTAAGATGTTGGAACCTTTCTTGGGCTTGACATCCATATCGGCAGTTGTCGTTTTGGACCTGAGGGTCTTTGACAATATATTTCAGGTAATTTTTGGTTGGTATAACCTGATCCTGAATGGCGAGTAATGAACCTTCTGTTTCAGGGAACATCTTTTTTGATGTCAGTCAATAGTTCGACGCCATATTGTCGACCTAGTCTTGACTGACTTCATTCGGATGTCGCCCGTGCAGAGGTTTGCCCATCCAGATGCGCATTTTTTCGTTCTTAGTAAGATGGTTTATGCGCATTTCTTGTTTTTTCAGGTTGATCGGTGTTGTGTGATCTACTGCGCAAATCGCGCGATGAAGAGTAGAGATCTCCACCTGTACCTGAAAATAGGTTTTTAAATTATTAATCTGTTTATCTAATTCTATCTCTCTAATTGCTTTATCAATAAGTTTTCGTCTTCTTAAATACTGTGGTAATGTTGTTCTTTCTACTGCACTTCGAGGATGGTGTTTTTGTGCCTTTGTAAGGTGTGTTCATACTTTTCTCTGAAGACTTTCTATATCCGTTTTAGTCCACTTAATAATGCCAAATGAGTAGCTAAGTGCGGAAAATCCGTAGGTGTTTAATGCCTTAAACAAATTTTTACTATTAAGATGTGAGCGGAGTAGCTGTTTTACCCTTAGTATGAACTCTGATGTTAATTCGATTTTCATTTGTTTATGGTCAATTTTCCGCGCTTGCTTTAGTCCTAGATATTTATACATGTCATTTTCGCCCATAGCCTCGATGTTTTGGCCATTTTGCATATCGAATCCCCCTGGCTGAACCTGTCCCTTGACTATATTTAGTACACGACATTTGTCTAACACAAAGTGCATACTGATATCATTTGAAAAAGTTTCTACGTTATGTCAGATTTATCTAATTGCTCACCTATATCCATAAATCCTTTTCCTCCTTGATACCGCGGCAATGTTGTTCTCTCTACTGCACTGCGTGGATGATGTTTTTGCGCCTTTGTGAGAAGTGTTCTTGCTTTCCGCTGAAGACCCTCTATATCCGTTTTTGACCACTTTATAATACCAAATGAGTAGCTCAGCGCGGAACAGGCGTACGTATTAATGCCTTAAATAAATTTTTACTATTAAGATATGACCGATTTAGTTGTTTTACTCTTCGCACGAACTCCGAAGTTATTTCAGTTTTCATCTGTTTATGGTCAATTTTCCGCGCCTGTTTTACTCCGAGATATTTGTAAATATCATTTTCACCCATTGCCTCGATGTTTTGGCCATCTTGCATATTGAAACCTCCAGGCTAAACCTTTCCTCTGACTATATTTAGTATACGGCACTTGTCTAGTCCAAAATGCATACTGATATCATTTGACAAAGATTCTAAAGTTTTTAGCATCTGATCTAGGTGGTTTCGAGTGAAAGCCATTAACTTCAAATCATCCATATATAACAGATGATTAAGCTTCGCCACAACAGTGTTGTTATTTTTGATGCTAAATCCTGAGTCAGTGGAGTTCAGCAGCTGAGATAGATATTAGAGTAGATACAGTATTAGATAAGTGGTTCCCTGAGTAAGAAATTATGGTATTTCCTGTGAATTAGAAATAATATTATTAATAAATACTGTTAAAAGCTCATGAACACTCCAAAACTTCTTTAACCAGAAGTTTTGAACTCCGTCTGGTCCAGGAGATTTATGGCTCCAGGCTCCAGTTATGAAGCTCTTTGATGATGTTCAAGACTTCTTCAGTGGTAAAAGGTTCATAAGCAATATTTCTGTAGTGTTGACAATTGTTCGCCGTGTCTTTAATCCATCCAGCATTGTTGTTATGAGTAGCTGGCGTCGAAAGTTGATTTCCCCAAAACTCATGAATTTCTTCTTGACTTGGGTAGGATTTAATTACATTTTCTACAGTGGAATTTAGTTTCCTATAGAAAGCCTTCTCTGAATTCTCAAAAAGTATATTGTCGCATTTACGGTTGTTACTAACTTTGTATCTCCTTAAGCGACCTGAATAAACGAAGAGTTTTTGTTTTAATTTGTCTAGGCAGTGTTGAGCTGTGTTGTTTTCTGGATCATGTTGTGAGTGTCTTGATGTGTCCAGAATAATTTTTTCAGCTCTTTTAATTAGTTTTCGGCTTCTTACTCCTCGGATGTATTCCGTAATTTGCCCAATATCCCTGCGCAATAATTCAATTTTCCTCAGCAGTCTTTTTTCCCAGGGTACAATTATGTTTTCAGTCCTTCCGATATTAGTTCCCCGTCGTGTTCTGATCTTAATGCCCATAACATTAGCAATTGCTGTTGCTGCACAGTAAATCAGCATATGCAAATATTCTAATGTATTTGCTTCCACGATATAATCGGGTAAGACTTCAGTGTTCATAATTTGTAACAGCGCACCTAGTTTCTTACAAGAGTTTATTTTTGGTAGCGGTGGTCTGCTAAGTTTGTTTGTACCATTAAACTCGTGCACGTGCCATTTCTCTTACCAAGCTATCGTGCAACTCGTTGTTGTCCTGCTGGGTATTAACAGGTTAAGTGTCTTGTATAAGGGGCTCAGGAATCTGCTCATTAGGGATTTCATTATGGTCATGGTCTACAACTAGCTCTTGGTTATAAATCTCCCGTTCGACTTCGCTTCTGATGGTAGCGCGTCTAGCCTCTGGAATAAGACTATTTCTTATAATTACCCGGTAGTGATCTGCTATTCGCTGTTCAGATACTTCAATCTCTGGATACTCCCTGCAAAATTCGGCGTACAGTTGTTGTCTATATCCTATCGTTTCTCGACCGAGGTTCGTCACCTTGTAATAGAAGCGCAAAATGTTTTCATTTAAAGACACAGTCCATTTCATGCGCTGCCTCGGTCGTCCCGCTTGGGTGAGCGCCGACTGATGTTCCAGCGCAGCACCTTCAGCGAGTGGAGCTCTTGTTTGGCTCACTTGTGATTGTTGTTGTTGTTGGGCTGTAGCTGATTGTATGACAGGGACCCGCCTCCTCAACACCCTGCCACCGACGTCCCGCATGCTGTCACGTCCAGCGCCGGTTCCAGACGTGCCCTGGCGATCCCCAGGCAACGACCCTAAACATAAATTATTAATCTCCGTTTTCATGGGTGTGCATTTTATACCTACTGCCAGGTGTCAGTTTTTGTTCCACGACAGGTATTCATGTTACACTCTGGGTATCGGTTCTAAGAATACCCAGAGAGCAACCCCCATTCGCAGGGGGCCGCGCCTGGTAGAAGAACTGATAAAAAACTCCCACAGGTTATTATTATTATTATCCCAGATTTAGCCATACGGCTCACACTCCCTCTAAGGGGAAAATTCACTCATCCCAGATACCTACGGTATCAAAAGGATTGAGCTCTGGTGGGAATCTTTCCGTGTTATCGAGCCCTAGGTGGCTTGGTATGTCGAAGTATCTCCCAGAAATTTTCGTACACATCTGGAGGTCGCGAGGAGTACAGATTTCTGCATGGCCTTATAAAGATGTTCATTTAGACCCAGCTGTTTTATGTTCGCTAGGAGGTTTTTGGGAATAACACCAGTAGTAGATAGAACAATAGGTACTGTCTGGGTACTTTCCATTCTCCATTGTCTCTTGATTTGTATTTCCAGATCTCTATACTTGGCGATCTTTTCGTTGTATTTAACAAGCAAATTGTTAGTGTTAGGTATCGCCACATCAATAAGTGTTGTTTGCCTGGTAATTTTATTCACTAGTATGAGATCCGGTCTATTATGGGCCACTGGTTGGTCTGTGAGCACAGTGCGGTCCCAGTATAGCTTGTAGTTGTCATTTTCAAGCATTCTGTCAGGGACATATTGATAATAAGGAAGTCATGGCGTTCTTTATAATCAGTACCGACAAATGCTTGGCAGCCACTGGTAAGATGTTGGATGGTTTCTTGGGCTTGGCATCCATATCGGCATTTGTCATTTTGGACTTGAGGATCTTTAACAATATATTTCAGGTAATTTTTAGTTGGAATAACCTGATCCTGAATGGCAAGTAGGAAACCTTCAGTCTCGGGAAACATCTTTCCTGATGTCAACCAATAGTTCGACGCTGTATTGTCGACATATTCTTGGTTGATCTCATTGAGATGTCGCCCATGCAGAGGTTTACTCATCCAGGTGCGCATTTTTTCTTGCTTAGTCAGATGGTTTGTGCGCATTTCTTGTTCCCTCAGTTTTAGCGGCGTTGTGTCATCTACTGCGCAAATTGCTCGATGTAAAGTAGATGTCTCAGCCCGTACCTGAAAATAAGATCTTAAATTAGCAATTTGTTTATCTAATTCCTCACCTATATCCATAAGTCCTCTTCCTCCTTGATACCGCGGTAATGTTGTTCTCTCTACTGCACTGCGTGGATGATGTTTTTGCGCCTTTGTGAGAAGTGTTCTTACTTTCCGCTGAAGACCCTCTATATCCGTTTTTGACCACTTTATAATACCAAATGAGTAGCTCAGCGCGGAACAGGCGTACGTATTTAATGCCTTAAACAAATTTTTACTATTTATTATTATTATTATTATTTGTTTTTAAAGTGAGATTCTTCCAGACAAATTACAATGGGGGAGAAATCATTTATAAGAAGTTTTAATTGCTCAAGGTAGGTGTAGAATCCGTTTAAGTTCCATTGAATTAAAAATGTATCAGACATAATATTTTATCTTGACTAATTGTGTCGTTGTCAGATTCTTCTGTAGATGAATAATAATTTGAGAATAATATATTCTTAATAGTTGTAATTGTTCTTTTAAAGAGGGATTTTGAATATTTGCGTAGATAAAAGTGAGAATGTCAATAATTTCGGATATTTCATTGTTGTATTCTTTTGCTAGTGAAATGGCTAGCAACAAAGGACTTTAACTATCGACAATAGTACAACAGCTTAAACAAAGAAGTTAAAAAAAGAGCTAGGTAAAGCCAAAAATGAGATGTGGAATAAACCCTGCGATAATGTAGAAAATGTTATGGGTACAGCAAGAAGTAAAGAAGCCTGAAAAATAATTAGATGTAGTAAAACAGATAGAAAATAATGCAGTAGTTAAAGGGTTAACTCTAATAGCCCCACAATTATGGGTCGAATATTGTGAACAAATGCTGACAGAAGATTAAACAGAATTCCAAGATGTTGGCTAGCAAAAATATGATATTTCCTACCTCGAATAATCTGAAATAACACCAGAAGAAATTAAAAAACACGCCAACGCTATGAAAAATGGAAAGGCTCCAGGACCGGGGGGAGTACCCATTGAACTGATTAAATATGGCCCTTACAAACTATTTCAGCTGTTGGCTTATACTTTTAATTTATTCTTGAGAGGAGAAGAGCTACCCCCAGAATGTAAAACTGCATATATCAGCAATCTATACAAAAATAAAGGCGACAGAAAATATTGTAAGAACTACCGAGGGCTTAGTGTAACTGACTTAGTCTGTAGAGTCTACGGGAAGACAATTAAAAGCCGAATTGAAGATTGTTGGGAAGACGCTGAAGATCCGAGTGGCTTTCGTACTGGTCGTTCTTGTATAGACAATGTGTTCTGCCTAAAAGAAACAATAGAAAAGCGTTTGGAACATAATATGGAGACACACATAGTATTTATTGATCGTCAAAAAGCGTATGACAGTGTCCCATTAGCCAAGCTATGGCAGGTGCTAGAAGACAAGAATATTCCACCGATTTACATTAATGCTGTAAGGGAGTTGTACGATGATATGAAGAGTGTAATAAAGATTGGACAAAAGTGACAAAAAAGACAAAAGTGACCAAAGGACTTCGCCAAGACTGCTGCATTGCACCTACACTCTTTAAGATTTATTTGGATCGGGTTTTGGATATTTGGAAAAGAAAATGTGAACCTATGGGTGTTAAAATTGCTGATAACCGATATTGTTTGACATTTAGAACAATTAAATTCGTCTATAGAAACGTATATTCGATATGTTGTGGAATCAAAAGAAATAATGAAAGAGTCTATTATGAATAAGTTTTCTAATGAATTGATGTAAATTTGCCCCCGAAAAATCAAAACATAGTTATATTCTGTCTCAGATATACCCACTCGAAGAAATGTCATTTTTGATATGGCTATAATTCACATTTTCTTGAGTTCTTCTTTTATAACTTCGTTTGGAATGGTTGAACAAACATTCAAGATTACTAATCTTAATTCTGGAGTTATTAATCTGCGGACTTCTACTTGCACGTTGTTAATTTTAACGTGTTTGTGTGAATAATTGAGTTGGTCTACTATTCTTTTAGAAGATAAATAAATGCAAATGAGGTTGTTTACAATTTTCGAGGTAAAAACTATGTTCTTTGGAAGGACAAGTGATCTAATGGCAACTATATAATCATGAATTTTAATTCCTTCTATGGCAGATAGTACAATAGCTTGGTCTTTTGCCGGATATTTGAATGAAGTTAGTATGTTTGAGTATGTAGACGGTGTGGTGTTTTGTAAAGGATTATTTTCTTTTGAATTCATTTTTGGTTAATAATTTTTGTCTCTAAATTTATTTATCATAGTCAATTTTTTACCCGTGCCAATCCGGCTCTGTATTATCAGTAGACCTTTAAATAAAACCTGCTCTGAAACCCGTCGGAACGGCCTTTGTGATAATTTTGTTGACTTTCAGAATATGTTGTATTATATATTATTGAGAATATTAATTTTACTCCCTGCAATTGCAGGCCAATCGATGAAAAGCACTATAGATTTTTGTAGTAAACACTTTTAGCTATTTTTGACCACTTTATTCTATTAGATTTAAATGATATTATCGGAGCTAACCTAAATGTGGTTTGCTAAACCAAGGTCAGAGCCGTACCCTGTGCCTGAATATTGAACAGTAGAAAAATGCAACGTACTTAAACTTCTTAAGAAGAGTATTTCTTTAACAATAAAGTGTGTTTACTTATACCCTAGAACAGACTTCTGTTGATAATAGGTTAGAAGTAAAACGGTAGACTAGAAATAATCGATAGTCTCCTGTTCAATATTTGTATAATGGTTGTCATCGTTTCTACACGTTTGGTAGTTTTTTTAAAAAAATATGTGGCGCTGGGATTTTCATTACGAAAAGCAGACAATATACAAGTCCAAGACAAGTAAATTATAATATTGATATTGTAGAAAATTTTTTGTTTTATAACTACACATTTATGTCAAACTCGGAGTGTTTAATTTGCTAGTAATCAGCAGGTTAAAGCAAATTGGGTTAAGCTTAATTGAATCTATTAGATTCTGATGATTTTAAATATTGCGAACTTTATGATACATACATATTTACTTTATTATATCTTTGGCCTTAGTTTAAATTTAATTATTTGGATTCTGTTAACCTATAACAGAAGTGTAAAAAAATATCAAATACGCCCATTTATTTAAGCAGTTTTACGGTATTTGTTTTGAAGAGATGCAGAAATTATCTGCCCCGTTTACATCTACCACTTCATTAACCTAAAAATACAAAAGACATCTCACACCACAAAGCTGCCCCTTTTTAATCAATTTACTTCCTAAACAGGAGTTTTAAGATTTTTTCCAAGGTAATTCACTTGAGTTCATTATTTCCATTTTGACTGAGTGATAAAGGTGGGAAAGTCTGACAAGAAAAAGGAAATGGGGGTAGACTAATAAAAATTTATTATCTTCTAAGAGTGACTTATGTCGTGCGGCCGTAAAGGCACCCTTCAGCCTTTTACTGGCTCAGACTTTATTTCTTTGTTTACTGGTTTATGTTTTAAACACGGTACGGGAATGTATTTGGCATTTTAAGTTATAGTCATTTTATACTTTAATTTACGAGTAACACTACCAGATACAATCTGACGTGTCCTAGAGGAGTCATAATCGTATATTTCTATTTATATAGAAAATAAAAGGGAGTGTAAGTTTAAAAACTTTCGATATAGATTTAATTTCTCAACGGAACTATATGTATATTTCTGTTAATATTAATAAAACTTTTTTAAATTATGACGGTTTTAAAATCTAAAACTCGTTTGTATTTTTTTTATTATAATGTACAAATATTTATTCTCACGTCACACAAACGAATTAGGGCAATAGTCTCATCTTTATATATAAATTGGAAGAACTATACTAAAAAATTAATTTTTTAACCCACGGCTATTTTGCCGTGAGGTTTACAAATGCTAATACTTTAATAATTTAGAATAATATAGACAAGATCTCAGAATAATTTCAGAACTCTACTGGAATCAGACCGCATACATGAAAATTAACGGAGAAGAAACAGATCACATAAAAATACTACGTGGAGTTAGACAGGGATGTATCCTATCGCCGTTGATATTTAATATGTACTCAGAGAAAATTTTTAACGAGGCTCTTTACGGAATAGACGAAGGCATCCTTCTAAATGGTGAAAGAGTAAACAATGTTAGATATGCCGACGACACCATGGTGATAGCAGATAGTTTAGAAGGACTTCAGAGGCTAATGGACAGAATAAACGAGTACAGTCAACAGTACGGACTAAACAATAATACCCACAAAACGAAACAAATGATTATCAGCAAGGAGAATATAAACGGGGCTCATCTATATATTAATGGGACGCAGATAGAGCGAGTAAAACAGTATTGTTACCTGGGAACTATTATTAACGAACAGTGGAGCAATTTACAGGAAATAAAGTGCCGCATAGGAAAGGCAAGAACGGTCTTTAACAAAATGAGCGCCATCTTCAAAAGTCACAACATATCCCTTGATACAAAAATGAGACATTTGAGATGCTATGTTTTCTCTGTGTTGTTGTACGGGGCGGAGGCATGGACGCTTACAGACGCCACTATTAAAAAACTTGAAGCATTTGAGATGTGGCTTTATAGAAGAATGCTGAGAATATCATGGACAGCAAGGATCACGAACAAGGAAGTTTTAGGAAAAATGAAAAAGGAACCAGAGATTGTGTTTACGATCAAACGCATAAAATTGCAATATCTGGGACACGTTATGAGAAATCAGCACCGTTACTCCCTGCTACAGTCTATATTGCAAGGTAAAGTCAAAGGTAAGCGAGGACCCGGTAGAAGGAGAATATCATGGCTGCGGAATTTAAGAACACGGTTTAAGAAAACCTCAACGGAGCTGTTTCGAGCCGCAGCGAGCAAGGTTATGATTGCCAATATGATTTCCAACATCCGAAACGGATAGGAACCAGAAGAAGAAGAAGAAGAAGAAGAAGATAGACAAGATGTTGAATGTTTTTTTGACAAAAGGTGTAACCCCCTCCCAATAGCAGAATGCAATAATAACCCTATTGCTCAACAAAAGTGACATTTCAGACCTAAAGAACTACAGACCTATTATATTGCTCTCCTATATATACAGATTATTTATGAAGATAATAACAAAACGGCTGGTGAACAAATTGTACAAAATCTTAAGAACAGGCTAATAGAAAAGTGTATGGAATAATTCCAAGTATATCTCTCTTATACACGTAGACTATGAAAAGGCTTTGGATACTATAGATCATCACAAAATGCTTCAAGCACTGGCTAACTGTCGCATAAACTATCAATATATTTCCTGGATTAAGAGTATCTACAAAAACGGTACAGCTTGCATCTGACTTCATAAAGATATCAAAAAGTCCCAAATAGAACATTAAATGTTGCACTCGAAGACATATCGTATGTAACTATACGTTTAATAATAATAAAGACACTGTGTAGTGCCCTTTTGATAGTTTTTTATCTTAATATATTCGTTATATCATTTCCTTTTATTTAACATATTACATGCTACAATCCGACCAATAACAAAGGAGATATGATGTAATGTCCATGATTACATGTCCATGAGTACAAATAGGCTATTCATAAATCGTATGTTTTCTTTTTTATTTACTAGACACACCCTGTACATTTTACGTTTCTTTTCTCCTTTTCTATTTGGCTCAGCTATTTTGCTCAATATATGCCATTCAGACAAGTTATTCAATGTTTTAGGAACATTTTTCTGAATAGAGCATAGTAAATTTCTTATACGTTCTAGTCGAAAGACATAAAGAATATTAAAGAATATAAAAAATTAGAGTTTACTAAAATCACTTGTATATGTATATCCAATTTATTGTACCAGCGAAAGGTTTTTTCTGCAAGTGGCATGCATTTAGATCTTTGTGCATCCTTGACAACTTTTTTAAATGGACTGTTTCGGCAGTAGTATCAAATTTACTAAAATAAACTTTCATATTTTGAACTAATGCGTTTGGTTCAGTAAGTACATACATTTTTATACCAAATTTATGGCGTTTATTTTTAATGTATGTTATACATTATAAAACAGAGACGACCACGCCATAAAACTACTGACTCATCAAGAGATTTTTGTCAGGCTAAGGTATGTCATTCATTTTTTTATTAAAAGAATTTAACAATGGACGAATTTGGTACAGCTTGTTCTCTATATAACGTCTCCTACCTCTGGATTTTTATTGAAGTGCAGACACCGAAGAATTAACAAAAAACATTCTATAGTCATATTTTCTGGGAAATACTTAAAAAGACTATCAGTTTTCCAATAATCTTCTGTTGTGTTGGTTTTCCATGTCCCCATCAGTAAGAGTAGCTCAAAAAATGTATTTAATTCTTCGGTAATAAGTAGATTCCAAGTCGTTACTCTAGATCTTTATGTAACACCCGATAGAAATAACTGTTCAGTATACAGGTTCGTTCATGTCACTATTAGCTCAAAAAAAATTCATCCACCAGAACACAAAAGTACAAAAGGTATCTTACTTTATGGTCGCTCTACCAACAAGTTGCAACATCTAATAAACTTAAATAGTTTCAATCTATCATGATCATTTTACTACTCATATGTATTTGGATTTCCTGCATTTGGATTTAAATTTTCATTCGGTTCCTCCTCGTTTTGCATGGGTTGCACAATACCCGAAATATTGTCGTCACCTACAAAAATACAAATTTAACACTTTTTAAACTGACTTGTTTCCAACTTACCCAACTCATTCCCATCCTCATCGTAGGATGGGGATCGTCTCTAGATAGAATATATTCGTCTTCCAATGAAATATATTCATCTTCACTAGCTGATTGTGTTAAAATGTACTCAAGTTTTTGTTCTGTTAAGTTTTTAAGGTTTTTTACGGATTTTTAATTGCGTTTGTAACGATGTTCTTATCGTTTAAAAGTTTGAACCGTGGGAGTGTCAAGGTTGACGCATCCACCTCTTCAGCGAGATGGTAAGTGGGATTCGGAGCGGCTATTTAAGGCATGTAAGTAGGACCTGTTGATAACAACAAAGTTTTTATCAACAGGTCCTCGAAGACACTTCGTCTCAGGACCATTTTACCTATGTAGGGTCATACGTCGCCATGTTATTAATTTCAATGGTAACTTAAACATCATAATTTGTAACCACATTATAATGTAAAGCAAATGTAAATTTATATCATTTAAAGGGTTTGGACCCATATATTTTGGTGGCTCATAGCATGTATACCTCGTTTCCACTGATGATGGATTTAATAATCCGAAAACGTTTTGCAATATCTTTGTGATAGCCCGTTTGGGCATTTTATTATATACCTTTTATAAAGGATTTTAAATAAATTTTTTGTGATGTATGGTATACAGCCAGCTACAGGAACTTAGTTTCCTAGTGGAAAAGTCGTTTAAACTGCGGACACACGCCGTTAGAACCGAGGAATCAACGGCCTGGACGCGGATCCGCGACTTACGCATTGATCCTGTTAAATATGTCTTGTCACTTTATCTTATAAACATTATAATGCACAATATTACATTTTCTGTTTACACCCTTTAAAAGTTTAAGATGGAATGAAAAGTGGTATATGACCCTAAATACACCGGGCAGGTAGTTTAAAACGAATCATCTTACATAAATATCTATATTTTGTTGTAATTTTGATGTTTTTTCAAAATCTGTAAATTTTTAAAATCAAAAGATTTTTCTTCATTATCGTTTCTAGATAATGGTTGTCTAAGGCTGTTGTGTTTAATTTGTTAGTTTGTACACTATGTGTGTCTACAACAAACCTTCTAAAGTAGGATCGTTTTAGCCTGTAGCATAAGTACTAAAAGTGTCTGTTCAGATTTGCCCCAGGTAGTCAGTGGTTCTCTTTATTTATCTTCAAGTACTACAGCCGACCAGTAGTAGGTTCGGTACCAAAAAGCAGGTATAAAAGGGAAAGCATTACAGAGTGGCTGTAACTAGAGTCATAAATTATTTTTCGGGCGTTAATTCGAAATACGACAGGGTAAAACGAATTCACTATATGCAGATATTAGTGCGTTTGTCAAATATAAGTTGAGTTGTAGTATTTCCAATTTTTTTATTTAAGTATTTAATTTAATTTCCAATTTGTATTTTGCCAACATTTTCAAAATGTGTTTAAAGAATCCGTTAATGTATGTTAAGGATATATTTATAGTGTTTGTTTGATTTAGTAACATTATTAATTTTATTGCATATATGGTTAGGGTTTCTTTTGAATTAATACTGGAAATAGATGGATTTCTGATACTACATATTTTTTTAATTAGATATTGCATTATTAGCCATAAATCTTATGTCAATACTAATCCAAAGCAAACCCAAACAATGCCTAGCAATAATAATACCAATCAACCCACACGAATCTTTACAGACAAAAACTTTTTAAACTAAATTAAATTATTTTCTTACTCATTAGACACCAGCAATATACAGAAACACCTTATTTTAGGAGATCATTTTGTTTTGAAATGTTTGTTCTTATTTGCTTAATAAAAAAAGGTAAACTAATGTAAAACGTAACGTTCACAAATCTTTTTTTTTTTTTGTTATTAACGCATCAACCACGCAGGGTCATTAGCGTATTTAGATTATGTAACATATGTGACAGTTTATACAATATGTGAATATACATTAGTTTACAATAATTATAATAATAATAATATGTATGTGTGTTAAAATGTACGTTTTAGATCTTTTGAAGGAGTTGACAGTCTTTAATATAGGAAAATATTTTTCGGTTATCTGTATTTTCTTCTAGGGCATCTCTTAGGGAGTTGGGTATTATTTGAGTCGTTCACTGTTATATTTGGGACACTGTATTAAAAAATGTTTTACCGTTAAAACACTGTTGCACACTTCACACACTGGTTTGTTTTTGCGCTGTAATAAATAGTCATGAGTAAGTCGTGTATGGCCGTAACGGAGACGGGTAAGTATCACTTGCTCTCTTTTGTCTATTATTGTTGGTTTCCAAATATGTGGGTGTTTGTTGACTTCGTATAGCCTTGATTGAGTGTTGTTCCAAGTTTGTTGCCTTTTTTAAATTATTTTTTGTTTTAAGTATGGTTTTAAATCGGTTTATACCAATATGTTACTTTCTTCGGACATCGGGTTAGTTGGTGCGTTTTTAGCTAGTTTATCTACAGCTTCGTTTTATCTACAGCTTCGTTACCTTCAATTCCTACATGAGAAAGCACCCATAAAAAGTGCACTTGGATGTTCTTATTAGAAATATTTTTAAGTTCTTTTTTAATAAGTAGTAGAAGGCGGTTGTCACAGTATAATTGAGTCAGTGAGGATAATAAACTTAGAGAATCTGTGATTATTATACATCGTGCTTTGTTTTTGTTTTGTATTAATGATAGTGCTTTTAGAATTGCGAAAAGATGGATGTCATTGATGGCAATTTGAAACTAACTGAGGTGTCTTTCGAATAAATTGCTGCTCCGACGCTGTCTTAATTTTTGGACGCATCGGTGTATACGTTGTAGGTATTGCCATATCTGTTTAATAGTGTATAAAACTTTTGTTTAATGACGGTTGATGATATCTCTGATTTTTTTAGGTTTGTTAGACTGATGTCGATAGCAGGAATCGATATTGTTCATGGTGCAGGGTTGTGGATTGATGAGGTATCATAGGCTTTTGGAAATTGAAAATTTAATTTGAATAAGTATGATTGTATACGAAAGTAAAAAGGATGATCAATTTGATGTGTTTGTTGAAATTTATTTGTAAATCGATCAGCATAAACGTTATCCACTATCCAGTACTGGATTATTTAGGTTTGATATATTTGCCGCTGCATATGTTAGGCTTAGATATTGTCTTCTGAAAGAAAGAGGAAGTTCTCCTCTTTCCCATTAGATACTTTGAATGGGACTTGTATAGTGAGCTCCTAAAGAAATACGTAGACATCTATTTTGGATAATATCCAGTGACTTCAAATGTGTCTTTTTGGAGGAGTTGTAGACGATGGCTCCATAGTCAAGTTTTGATCGAATTATGCATTTATAAATAAGTAATAAACTTGAATAATCGGCACCCCAGTTTTTAAAGGCAAGTGATCGTAGTAAATTTATACCAGGTAGACAGAATTTTTTCAGCTGTTAAATATGTGTCTTCCATGTTAATTTTTTATCAAACGTCATACCCAAGAATCGGATTTCTTCTACATAATCTAGTTTTTGTTCGTGTAGATATAATTCTTTTGTTTGGATTTGATTTCTCTTTGAGAAACAAATTGCTTTCGTTTTTGAAGTGTTAAACTGAAGTCCACTTGTAGCTGACCATTTCTCAATGTGTGTTAACGCGTTTTGAATATGATTGTAAATCATTGCTATGTTTTTTCGTCTACAGAAAATAACTAGGTCGTCAGCGTATAATCTAGCTTTGACGGGGTTTTCAATTTGTGTTAATATCGAATTTATTGCTAATAAGAATAAAGTTGTGCTTAAATTTGATCCTTGTGGTATACCATTTTGTTGAATTTTTGTTTGAGAATATGTTCCGTCAACTCGAACTTGAAATTGTCTGCTTTCAAGAAAATTTGAAATGTATTTTAATATGTTACCCCTTATTAACCAGTTGTTGAGTGTTTTAATGATTGAATATTTCCAAACTGTATCATATGCTTTGCTTATATCAAAAAATATTACAACACAATGTTGTTTTATTGCAAATGCTTCGTGGATTTCTGATTGTAAGTCAACGAGGTTGTCTAGAGTTGAGAGATGTTTTCGGAAACCACATTGTTCTGGAATAATTAAGTTGTTTGATTCTAAATACCACACAAGCCTATTGTTTAATATCTTTTCTAATATTTTACCTATGCTACATGTGAGTGATATCGGTCAATATGTTTGTGGATCTGATTTTGGTTTAGTTGGTTTTAGAATAGGTATTATGATTGAATTTTTCCATGATTTAGGAAATACGTTTCTGGATAGGATTATATTGTAAATTTTGAGTAGATGTTTTTTAGATTGAGGGCCTAAATGTTTTAGAAATATAAACGTATATTGTCGGGTCCAGGAAAAGTGTTCTTACAATTCTGAAATACATTTTCTAATTCTTCCTTTGTTATTGGTATATTTAGATCGTTATTATTTTGATCGTAATATTTTATAGGATTATTTTCTTCTTTTATTCTGATTTTTAAGAAATTGGAAGTATAATTTAAGTTACTTGAGTTATGTTCATAAGTAGATGCTAGTATTTTGGATACTTTTCCTGGGCTTTTATAAATAGTGTTATTTTGAGTTAGAAAGTTGATTGATTTATGGGGTTTGGAATCAGACATTTTGTTGCCTTTTTTCCATATAGTTGTTATAGTAGTTGAACTATGTATTGTGGTGACATATTCTCTCCAAGAGTCACGTTTGGCTTTTTTAATAGTATACCTAGCGACTGTTCTTAATTTTTTGAATTCTATTGAATTTTCTTGAGTTTTGTGTCGTTGGAATTTATTAAAAGCTTGTTTCGATTGCTTTAATGCTTCTTTGCAGTCATGATTCCACCAAGGTACCGACTGGTTTTTGTGATCGTACTTAATTATTCCAACGTACTTTTTTGCTGATTCTGTGATTACGTTTGTCAGAGAGTATATTATTTGGTCTATATCTACATAGTCATTTAGGTTTTGCAGATTGTTCTCAATGTCATTCTGAAATTCTGTCCAATTTGCGCCTTTTAAATTCCATTTTAGTTGATGCGGGGTAGTTGATTGCAGTTCATTGCTTATTATGATAGGGTAGTGATCACTATTATATAGATCTGGTAGCACATCCCACGTAAGAGTATGTGTAATTGATGGTTAACAAATACATAGATCTATACTAGAGCCTTCACCTGTTCTTATGTCAAAGCGTGTATGTTGTCCGTCGTTAAGGATATTTAGGTTGACTTCTTCTATTATTTTTTCTATTTTTCGACCTAGAGATGTTAGTTTTGCTGAACCCCATAACGGATTATGTGCATTGAAATTTCCAATTATTATGCGTGGAGCAGGTAGTTGATTTAATAGGTTTGAAATTTCTTTTGAATCGGGTTCTTTATTGGGGAGAATGTAAATATTGCAAATTGAAAAAGAAATTGTGTCTGTCACTCTAATTCCAACTGCTTCGATAGTTGTTGTGAGTTTTGTTGGTTTAGCGTCAAAGCTATCTTTTATGTAGATTGCTACCCCTCCACTTGCAATTTTCGAATTTTCTCGATTTCTAAAGAAACAATTGAAATTATTTAAGTTATGAGCTTTGTTGTTTTTGAAGTTGGTTTCTTGTAAACATATCATACTAGGTTTATGCTTTGAAATTAATAATTTTAACATTTCTAAATGGGTATAATACCCATTCATATTCCATTGAATTGGAGAGTTGAAGATGATGTGTTATTAATTTTCTGTTGATGCGTCGCTTTCTAAGTCTTAAAGTCTAAGTTGATTTGCTGTAATATTTTATTTTTTATTCGAGTGCATTTGACTTTTTCGGTCCTTTAGGTAAGGGTATATATTAGTTAATAGATCTGTGACCTCTTCTGTTTCTTCTGTATACACTTTGGAGATACTTAACGGGTCTGGTGAGTTCTCACAGTTTCCAAAAAAGTCTAATAACTGTTCGTAAGTTATAGGGTAGTTGGAATTTGGGTTCTCAAATAAAGTTTTACAGTATTTCTTCTAGTGTTTTTTGTGGTTTGACATTTTGATCTGATTTTACCTTCTTCTCTTTGTTTTTTGGTGTAATAAAAGTAGGTTCCTCTGTAGATGTAGTAGCTGGTGGAGAGAGTTGGGAGATTTTGCGTTTGTTTTGTGTTTTGCCTGTATTTATATGCGTTGCCTTATTTTCTAGATCTATTTTTGTATAGTTTGTTGTTTCTGAATCGTCTTTGGTTGGTTGCATGTGTGGTTTTTCTTGTCAGTTAGTTTGTGGTTGGGTTTCTTGTTGTATGCTTTCTTCTTTTGATTGTTGTTGTTTAGTGTGTGCCTGGTTTTTTGAGTTGATAGATTAGTTGTATTTTCAATTAGGTCTACATTTGGAACTGGATTATTTGATGCTGAATTATCTGTTGTAATTGCAGTAAACTAAGCAATTTTTTGTTAAGTGGTTGGTTTTTTTACATATTTGGCAAGCTTGGTTATCTAATGATAGGAAAATCCTGTATGTCGTTTCCTCATATGTGATAAGAAAAGAATCATTCCTCATATGTGATAAGAAAAAAATCAGGTAAGGGCTGGTTATTTAGTGGAGATATGTATATTTGGCGCCTGAAACACAAAATATGCTGGAATTGTGGTGATGATGTGCCTATCTTTAAAAATGTTATAGGTGACAGAAGATTTAATCCATGTGATTTTAATGCTAATATTAGGACTGAGTGTGGGTTTGAGGGACAGATATTGGACAATACTAATCGCCTAATCGCTGACTGGGGCTAATTAGTATACGAGCTTGTAAGAGTTGTTGGTTTATTTGAATTTTTTCATTTCTGTTTATAAAATCCTCAGCTAGTTTTTCGTTAGCTAAATAAATACATACTCTATTATTTGATAATTTTGAACAGAAGATGATCTGGGTTGATTGTATCAGACGACTCACAGCGGATAAGTTATCATCTAGTTTGGTATTTTCAATTGCATCAAAAATAATTGCTTGTTTGGTTGATAGAAATGTATTGGATTGTGGTCTTTGATTTGTTACGTAGGAATATGTAGGTGATCCATTAAATTGATATGATGAGGATCTGTTTGATATATTATTATTTGTAGGAATTTCAGATTAAAAAGAACTATCCATTTTTAATTAACATTTATAACTGGAGTACGATCCTGGCAAACAACCTTCTTAGTCTGTAGTGGAACAGGTTTGGTATACCAGTCCTAGATTTTGTAGGTTATCCGAAATAATATATGATAATCGTGATAATTGTAAAACTGTTATAATTAAAGTAACTTACTATCTCTGTTGTATTTATTTTTGTTATTTCACTGCTGGATTACTAATTAACGAAAATGTTTTTAGTTTTTCACTAATTTTTAAATTAGTTTTAAGAGCTCGATTTTAATAGCACCTTTGTTTATAACATTTAAAAAATCTAATTAGCGCTATTTGAAAGAATGTGCATTATAGTTTTTTTAGAAAGAAGTACTAAATTTTAAAATTATTGCCCTTTAATGGAATCCTCCACAAAGCTTCAAAATGTATGTAAAATCGGTCGGCTTTGAAACTCTCGGGAGCTGAAGGGAGGGGGAAGGCGCTGTTAACTGTGTCTCTGTTCTTTTTTTATGTATTTCAACGTCTCTTTTTGAACTTGTATGTACTTTTTGCGTACATTATAAATATGCATTATTTCAATAAATAAATTGTCAGATAAACCACCGAATTTGTTTAAAAACAATTTTTGTAATTTTTTTTGGTAGTACATATTTAAGTTAAGTTTGAATGTAAAACAGAAATATTTGTCATTTCCTATATTTTGGGGAATAAGACACAATTTAACCCGTAACCACAGACGCGGAGTCAATTTGACTCATTGCAAGTACGTAGTGATGAGTTTCGAGATTTCCCCCCACTCTATATGGCCAGGCGTAGATGTACCTTTTCAACGATCAGTATTCAACGGTTAGTGAGACGGCTGTGTCGTTTGTATATGTTATTTGCATTTTATTACGACTTCAGTTTTCGACGGAGTCAAAAAGACTACAGGTCTGTGATAACGTTATATTTCTTGTTTCCATATTTTATAAATCTGCTCGGTTTATTTTAGGTTTTAGTAATGGATTTCGAAAGTAAAGGTGGTCCATCAAAAAGAATCAGATATGGCGATGCAAACTATGAAGAAACTTTGCTGAAATGGGCGGATGAGGTCGATGAAAACGAGAGCGATGCTGATTCAGATTCCGAATTTATTTATAGCGGTCATGAAAGCGATTCGGAGCAAGAAATGGAGGATAATTGTGAAAGACTTTCTAGTGAAGATGAAGGCGTAATAGAAAAAGGTGAGCCATCGCATGAAGTTTCTGTGGAAAACTATTTTTACGGAAAAAAACCGTTTCAAATGGTCCAAGATATCCCCGTATTCTAAAAATACACGCACTTTGCAACATAATATTGTAATTAAGTGTCCGGGTATAAAAATTACAAAAATTCATAAAGCTGATCCAGAAGAAATTTGGAATGTGTTTTTTGATAACCGCATTATTCACATTATTCTTGAATACTCAAATTTACGCCTGGCAAAATTGAGGGAGAAATATCAAAACAAAAATTCAAGTGATATTCGGGATTTAGATATTGTTGAGCTGAAGGCTTTTATTGGAATGCTTTTGCTTACAGCTATCTTCAAATCTAATCACGAAGATATTCGTTCAATTTTTGCTACTGATGGATCGGGCAGAGATATATTTAGATGTGTGATGAACTCGAATCGTTTTGCTGTCATACTCTCATGCTTACGATTCGATGACCCAGAAACTAGACTCGCACGAAAAAAGGATGATCCTTTAGCTCCAATATCCGAGATATTCAACGCTTTCGTTAAGAATTCCCAAAGCGCTTACACTCTAGGTACAAACACATGTATTGATGAAATGTTAATTTCATTCCGAGGACGGTCAAGGTTTAAGATGTACATGCCAGCAAAGCCTTGTAAATATGGGTTGAAAATGATGGCGTTGACAGATGCTAGAACTGGATATTTATATAATGCATATATATATATTGTGGTAAAGATTCAGATGGGTTCGATTTGCCAGAAAATGAAAAAAAATATTCTAAGCCTACGCAAGCCGTTCTCAAACTTGCTAAGCCAATTTTCGGCACGCACAGGAACATAACCGCTGATAATTGGTTTAGTTCCATAGAGTTAGTGAATTTATTAAAATCAAAAGGTCTAACATATGTTGGAACATTGAAAAAAAATAAGCGTGAAATTCCAGTTAGCTTTTTACCAAAAAAAGAAAGATCTGCAGGTTCTAATTTGTACGGTTTTACCAGTGACATTACCCTACTTTCTCACGTTCCAAAGAAGCACAAGGCCGTTTTGTTAGTCTCATCAATGCACCATGATGAAGGAAACATAGGAGAATCGGGCAAACCGGAAATAATCGACTTCTACAATCTAACAAAAGGGGGAGTGGATAGCTTGGATGAAAAGTGTAGTGTCTATTCAACGGGTCGAAGAACGAGGCGTTGGCCAATGGCAATTTTTTATAGAATGCTGGATATTTCGACTGTTAATTCTTTTTTGGTTCATCAGTCGTGCCGAGACAATGTGGAGCTGAAACGTTTCGAATTCAATAAACAACTTGCAATGCAGCTAGTAGAACCAGAAATGAGACGTCGTTTTCAAAATATGCACATCAGTCGGGAAGTCAGAATGTGTATTGGTCGTGTTTTAAAAATAGAAATAGAATGCTCTAGTGCTAACCAGGAAGAAAAATTTGAAGTCAGAAAATACTGCAAGCGTTGCCCAGCTAAAAGAAGACGAAAAACAGCACATTTTTGCATAATTTGTAAAATTCCAATATGTATGGATTGTACCAAAAGGGTTTGTGTGGAGTGTGCACAATGAAAATATACGTTGGGAAAACTTACTGCACGTTTCCATAATATTATTTTTATGTTAATTTCTAATTAATGTAATTGTTATGTTGTATGTTTTTAACAAATTTTGAATAAAAACTGCTTAGCAAGTTTTTTTTTTTAGTTAAAAATATTGCGAAAAATAATGTATCAAAATTTTTCAAAAAATGTATGCATTACATTTATTTCTCTACAACTTGATTGCGTTTCATTAAAATACATCCATAATTATATTAAACAGTAATACTTATACCCTACTTAAGCAATATAAGGTAGAGGTAAGCTTAGTTTTCCCCATAAATTTTTTTCAGTTATTTAAATATAGGAGTCATTTTGACTCAACGTCTGTGGTAATGTTCAGTTAGTTGGACGTCTGTGGTTACGGGTTAAATTTATAATAAATTTATTTTTGACGTTTCCATTTCTACTTCGGAAATCTTTCTTAGAATACAGAACATTAATAAATTAATCAAATTTTGTTTTTGGTTGCTTGGTAGAAAATTTGGTTAGAAAATTTTTCTGATAACTCTTCTGGGTGATTGATTAGGGTGAGGAAGCTCAGTAGATCCGTTATAGTAAAAATTACAAAAAAAAATAATTGACAAAAATTATAGACATCTTGAAACTCTACATTTTAAAAATCGATCGATGATTAAAATTAGTTACAATCTTACAGGGTGTTTTATAAGATGGTGGCAGACCAAACTTATGTTTTTTTAAATGAAACACCCTGTATTTTATTTTAAATTTGAAATCTGCTTCACTTCCACATCACAATAATGTATCACAATATGTAAATTGTATCAAGTTTAACTCCCTGTATAATTAAAAAGGAGTATAGGACCATTGATCTATTGCAACCATAGTTTTTTAATAATTGTTAAAAATTATAAAACATATTCGTTTTCATAATATTCGTTAAATCAAGTAAGTCAAAATGCAAGTACATTATTTTCTTGGTAATTTTAAATGGAACACCCTGTAATTTATATCACTATCGAAAAGTACTAATATCGTACTTCAAATTTTATAGAGTACTTCCTATACATAAAGTTATCAGTTTTCTAGATATTTTTATTTTTTCATCAAAGTATTAATTTGGTAGATATTTTAACGTTTACCAATAATTATTGTGAGTTGACCATATTGATTTGTCAGAAACTGACAGCAAAGAATATAGACGCTTAGCGTCTATATTAATCGTCTATATTCTTTGCTGACAGTTTGACATTATTGTTTATTAATTCAGTATTGGGGTACCGTTCCCGTCATAAAAAAGTGGTACACCTCTTATAACCGAAAATCGTGTTTTTTAAGTTGTGTAAGTTGAGCTTCTCACATGTGTCATTCTAATTTCGAAGGCAACGATGCCAGTTTAACGAAAATATTATATCAAACCAGCTAGAAGCAGAGCTGTGCGACGGGTCGCAAGTTTTTAGTATACTAAAAACTAAAACAATATCGAGCATTCTCGATCAGTCACATTTATATTTATACATTTATTTAAACATACATCTTAAAAAATTCTATTAATTTTGAAATTTTCCATTGTCTCAGTACCCATACATTGGTTCGTGTTTTATTATAATTTATAAAAATATTTCAACTCAAAAATAATGATAGATAATAAATCTAGACATGACTTTAAATTTATGTTTAATTTCAAATCGAGAGGTGTGATTGGTTTCTCGTAAAGTGTCATACAAAACTATATTGAGTTGTTCAATACTACAGTAAATAAAACCCTCCAGAAAACATTAAAATTTATTTTGAAATTAATAAAAAATGAATAATTTTTACAGTGAATAAATGTGGGATTTAAATATATGTATTACAGTACTTCGAAAAGTTAATATTTTGTCATAGCTCCATTATTATTAATCACTTCTTGTAATCTTCTGGGAACTGAGTTAATTAAATTTAGTGACAAATTTTCACCTTCGGTCAAGCTTTCCCAGGTTTCTTCAATGTTGGTCCATAAATGATCTCTGTTTTGGGGAACTACATTTAATTTTTGTATTTTGTTGATCATAAGTCCCCAAACATTTTCTATTGGAATAATATCTGGACTTTTAGAGGGCCATGGAAGGGCTTCAATGCTATTTTCTATAAGGTAATCCCGTACACGGTGGGCTGTATGGATTGAACAGTTATCATGCTGGAAAATAAAATTATTGCTGGGAAAAATTTTCCTAACCGATGGCAACATCACAATATCTAATATATGTAAATAGGTTTCAGTATTCAATCGTCCTTCAATTCTCCAACACATTCCTAAACTTCCTCTATACATCCAAGCCCAAACATTTATAGAGAACTGTCCGGACTTATCACTTGATGAAATATAGTTTTCGTTAAACCTATTTCGAGGCGGTCTATAAACCCTAATATGGCCATCGTAATGAGACGGGAATACTTTTTCATCAGTAAAAATTACACGGTCCCAAAAATTGACTGGATCATTTAAAACGTAATTTAAAGCAAATAGGAGTCTACTTTGTTTATGTTCCTCGCTAAATTTGTATTTTCGGGCGGCTGCACAATTTTTTAAATATATTCTCCTAATTCTCCTTAATGCTGTAGTTATAGAAGCATTAAAGTTTGTATTAACTTTTGCTTGCCTTGCCGTATGGAAGGGATACGCTCTTAAATAATTAGTTAATGTTTCATCTTGTTGGGCTGTAGTAATAACTGGTCTCCCACTCCCTCTCCTTCTATCCAAAGTCTGCTCGGTTTCCCATCTTTTTTTTAATGTTGTGGATTGTGGTTTTGCTTCTATTTAACTCTTGAGCCAGTTGTCGAATAGACCAATCATCTTTTATTTCTGAAATTATTCTCGTTTTGTCAATCTGACTTAACTGACGTGGCATCTTTAAAAATTCACTTTGACAAACTTGTCAAATCTGACTGATGGCAAGCAATATTTTCTATGTTTAATTTTTATGTTTAATTGTTCGGATATGTTTGGGACGTTTTCACGCACTGATAAGATCTGAAGATACTAAACCAGCATTTTTCAGTTATAAGAAGATTTTTTACAGTTATAAGAGGATAATCTACGTAGGATAAAGTATAATGTTAGCTTTTCACATTTATCGTTCATGTAATAAATAATAAATAAATTTAGGTAGTTTGCTTGTTACTAAACTGATTGACATAAAATACAGTAAACAGTTTGTGTCCTATAAGCAATTGAAGTATAAAATAACAGTAGATGCATTCCAATGTTCCCTGTGCCAATACCCCAAGTTTAAATATCGTTCAATATTTTGGACATTAACTTAATGCTCTTTCTGGTTATTAAATTATTAGATACGATTTTTTGTTATTAATAATAAAAATATTATATATTTTTGAAGGTTATCTAAAAACTATCTAAAAGCTATCTAAAAACTTTATATATTTTTGAAGGTTATTTTTTACGTTTTACGTTTTATTTAAATTTACTGAAATTCCGTTATCTGTAATGGCAACAACGAATTGATTCACGAACCATTGTGTCCAGTGTGAACACAGGTTTACATTGGGAAAAAAAAGTGTACCAGTTTTATATGACGGGAAGTGTACATCGTAAATTAGTAACAATTATTATTTAGCAATTCAATAATTTATTCAATTTAAATTAGCAATAATGAATTTTACTACTGATGAAATGATAGATAAATATGATCTGGATATTGGGGGAATGCAATAAAAATTTATTACTATCAGCTAGAATTTATCATGAACGGTTTCCAGATAGGCGGCAACCTAGACAAGATAGATTTGAAAAATTGAAAGATCGATTTAACCGCACTGGTTCAGTGAATTATGAAAAACATGAACGAAAAAAAAAAAACTAGTGTGACAGAAGAAAACGAAATGAGTGTGGATGGTAGTTACAGAAAACCCACTCACAAGTATAAGGAGTATTTCCAATAAGCAAGAACTTAGTTACTACTCTGTTCAAAACATTCTATCTAAAAACAAGATGCACCCATATCATATTCAAAAGCACCAAGAATTAAATAATGATGATTTTTAGAAACAAATAGTATTTTGTAAATGGACCTTAAAAAAATTATTGAACAGAGATTTTTTTTGATTATATCATATTTGGTGATGAAGCTGAATTCCATTGAAATGGTTCTGTTAATAGGCATAAATAACTTTTACTGCTATTTAACAAGTAATCCATACCAAATAGTAACACATAGTCAAACAAGATAATCTTGGGTAACCATGTAGTAGGACCATATTTGTTTAAAGATAACGTAAATGGTAAGATTTATTTAGATTTTATCGTACATCAGTTACCGATATTATTAGAAGAGGTTCCACTTAATATACGTACACAAATGTGATTTCTACATGGCGGTGCTTCTGCGCACCACAACGAATTAGTACGTGATGAACTTAATGATCAGTTTGGTGAAAGATAGATCTTAAGGGGTGGCCCCAAGGTCACCAGAATTCAATAAAGTGGACTCATTTTTTTGGGGTTACATTAAGAACGGAGTATATAAAATACCTTCAACAACAAGAGATATAAAAAATAGAATCAGAATTGCATTTCAAAATATTTCTTTACAATTAGTATTATTAATATAATATTAGTAATGTAAGTAACTCTTCCAATGATCCCGTTCAAGTATGCATAGATGTTTTGGGAGGTCATTTTTAACACCTTACTTAAGTATGATTAACTAAAATTACAGTTGTTTTTTATTTTTTTATGTGTTGTTATTTTTTTTGTTTTCTGTCGGTTATTTTTTATAAATTTTATTTGAAACAAATTGTTTTCTCTTCTGTGTCGTTATCTCCTTACTGAGTTAAAAAACAATAATGTCAAACTGTCAGTTTCTGACAAATCAATCATGGCAATCTCCCAATAATTATTGGTAAAAGTTAAAATATCTACCAAATTAATACTTATCTAGAAAATTAATAACTTTAGGTATACGGAGTATTCCATAAAATGTGAAGTACGATATTAGTACTTTTCGATAGTGACATAAATTACAGGGTGTTCTATTTAAAATTATCAAGAAAATAATGTACTTGCATTTTGACTTACCATGTATTTGATTGAACGAATATTATGAAAACGAATATGTTTTATAATTTTCAACATTTATTCAAAAACTATGGTTGCAATAGATCAATGGTCCTATACTCCTTTTTAATGATACAGGGAGTTAAACTTGATACGGTTTTCAGGTAATATTGGTTATAACTTTTTTAATACCAGATATAATATAATAAAACTTTACATTATTGTGATGTGGAAGTGAAGCAGATTTCAAATTTAAAATAAAATACGGGGTGTGTTATTTAAAAAAACATAAGTTTGGTCTGCCACAATCTTATAGAACACGTTTTGGTTACCAAGTAACCAAAAACAAAAATTGATTAATTTATTAATGTTCTGTATTCTGAGAAAGATTTCGTCAAAAATAAACTTATTATAAACTTCAATTGTGGCTTATTCCCCAAAATATAGGAAATGACAAATATTCCTGTTTTACATTCAAACTTAACTTAAATACTATTAAAAAAAATAAAAAAATTGTTCTTAAAGAAATTAGGTGGTTTATTTGACAATTTATTTATTGAAATAATGCATATTCGCAAGGTACGCAAACAGTACATACAAGTTCAAAAGGAAATGTTGAAATACATAAAAAAGGAACAGAGATACAATTAACGGCACGTTCCCCCTCCATTCAGCTCCCGAGAGTTTCAAAGCCAACCTATTTTACATACATTGTGAAACTTTGTGGACGATTCCATTAAAGGGCAATATTTTAAAAATTTAGTACTTTAAAACTTTAAAGTATATTCTTTCAAGTGGCGCTAATAAGATTTATTAATTGTTATAAACAAAGGTGCTATGAATTAAATAAAAAAAGAGGCTAACTTTGTACCAAATTATTTTAGGACAAACTTTTTTTTATTTAAATTTGTGAAAAAATTCAAGCTTTTTAAATATGTAAAAATAATATGTTTACAGTCAATGGTTAAAAAGTTATTACACATTATTAGTTAAGTACAAAAAATCGACTGTAGGAAACATATAGGTTTTTGTTACAGAGGTTCGTACTACTCAAAACAACTGTTGTTTGCCTGGCCGGACGAGTGTCATGAAAAAATGCTTATTTCCCTGGGCTACTATGTTCAGAGTCGAATTTCTATTATTCACTATTAACACGTTCAAAATTGATGAAATAATCGTTTAAATATTTAAATTTTTAGAAGAAATTTTGAAATGCGTCTAAACACTTTGACAGTTTTATGACAGTTTTTTGTTCGCAAATCTTTCTCAATTGAATTTATTAAATTTACAAAACAGATTTTTACTTAATATTTTAAACAGAATTACGAATGTCTCAATGACATTAGTTTGGCCTTTGAAAAATTTTTGGAGGTACAGCGTACTATATTGACAATTCGTGTTCAATTATAACAAAAAGAAAGAAAATTGTTTTTTTTTTATTGTAAAATTGTTTCTTTAAAGTAAGAGAATATTTGGTTGATTTAAATAAATAATCCTATGTACCTTTTATCTTTAAGAATTGTGATATATCTATACGATATCACAATTCTAAAATTGTGATATTTTATAAGTATTTGTATTCCTTACTTGACTTATTCCTACACTATATAAATGATCTTTAAGGTCGAATACAAAATTATTATCATTATTATTATCAACCCTGTTGTCCTGTTCGGATCTATTTGACCAAAAAAAATTATTTCTTATTTTGCAAATTATTACGCGGCGTAACGTTTTGGTGTTTCGTGATTTTATTACCAAATATAATGTATTTCAGTTGCATGCGAGATAAAAAATCAACTTCCTGTTTTTTTTTTGATAAAATCTAAATTGTTACCTATAGTACTTTCTGGTCGCTATGACCTACGTATTTATACCGTTTAACATTATCTGTGTACGTATGTTAAGTTGGCAGTATTTTATATATTTTCTGTTTGTCAGTAAGGTACGTCTATAAATAGAAACAAATTTCTGCAATATAGAACTTGTATAAAATGTTTAGTGTAGCTGGACGATGTCATTGAGAAGCATGATACTACAATACACAGTTTGTTTCTTATAGTATCATAATTTAGAAGGGCATGTCATGTGTAAAAGGATATGGAGGTGATAAACAAGTGGTAGATTGATTGGACACTGATATGCCAAGCCCATTCATTTACATTTCAAATTTTAGTCTATGTTCTACTGTTTCTGTTCCATTATACGTACAACATCCTGTAGAACCTTCTGTAACAGTTCTTTCAATAAACGGTAATATCCAGTGATCTCTCGATCCTCATTAATCCAGTCGTTTTTCCACGGCCAATATTATAAATAATGCTCCACGAGTTGCAAACCAAATTATAAATATAACCAACATGGAAAGACAGCGTGCTTTTAGAACCAACTAAATAGACTTGGATAAAATTGGTTTTAAAGCATACATTGGTCTTTTATTGTTAGCTGGAGTATGTAAGTCCCGTGGCGAAACAACTAAAAGTTTGTGGAATGAAAAAACCGGGACGAAGTGTATTTCGAACAACAATATCCTTGTAAGTATTTACAAAGATTTCGCAAGTAATATGTTTAACAAAAAGACTACTAGACAGGATAGGAACCGTACTGGTAGAAAATCTACCAAATTGTTTTAAACCTAATTAAAATGTTACCCTCGACGAGCAATTAGTTGCATTTAAACAGTAGGCCGCTGGCCCTTTAAACAGTGCGTTATAAGCAAAACAGCGAAATATGGCGTAAAAATTTGGGCTTTATGCAACAGTAAAAGTTAGTATGCTCTAAAATTGCAGATCTAAGAAAGGAAGCAGTTGCCGCGCCGGAACGGATTCAGGGAATGCGTGTGGTGTACCACTTGTATAGTGAATTGAAAGGCTACTTGTAATAACTTACTTGTAATAACTTTTTTACATTATACATGTTAGAACAGCTTACTGTAAAAAGAAAAAAAAACTATAATAAACTAAAGACTATAAGAAAAAATAAGCCAGAGCTTCCAGCACAAATTGCGAATAAAGAAGTTCATAGTTCGTCTTTTTACTTCACGTAAAATACCACTGTTGTTAACTATATTCCTAAAAAAAATAATGTTATTCTTGTGAGGCTATTAGTGATAGAAATGACAAAAAGCACCAAATTATTTTAGATTACAATTCCAGTAAGGGAGCAGTGGACACTCTAGATCAGCTTGTTGGTACATATACATATAAAAGAAACTTTGAGGGTATACAAGGCAACTATCGAACACGGTGATTAATTTAATCTTGCCCAAGTACTTTCGATCAATAGATCATCTTCAGGGGCATCTGAAATAAGCCAAGATACGTTTTTTATTAAAAAGGAAAATTAATTCACTTGGATAAAGAACTCCAAGTTTATGGTTGAAAAAAAATTTTTTATGTGTGATAAACGTTTATAGACTTACTTCGTCAGTTGTGGCCTATCCGACATAGTAGAATGTCATAAATATAAAATTTGGACATAACAATACAAAATACAATACACTAAGATAAACAAACACTTTAAAATTTATAAGGAGAAGCTACATGTTGTATAGAAGCCGGAGACAGAATGGGCTCCCGGTCTGACGGAAATGTAGAGATGACATGTGACAAATGACAGCTTGTAAAGGACAGTTATGTGATCTGCACCTTTCAAAATTCTATGACACTAAGTATTGACCAAAGGTCCAACTGACACCACTATAGGAAATCGACTGATGAAATATAAAATTATATAGTATAATTCTTTTATGTAGATTGAATAATCCCAATCTTACACTCAAACCTGTCTATAATAATTAGGATATTGGTTTAAGAGCAATTGAAGTTGACATAAAGTATGAATGTGAGAAAAGACTAACAATATATTAGACAGTGGATGGTTGACTACAATAAAATGGTCCACCAAGCGCTATCAGCACTGTAAAAAAGAAAAATCCGAATACGCAGTTAAATTACTAAAAGTTAAAATCAAAATTGAAGACAAAATATATAAATGTGTTACAGTCCACGTAGTTCAGTTGAATCCACAGTCAATGGAAGAACTTTAAAATTAATATTGAAATGCTCAGTGCATGAAGTCTAAACAGTCGAGCTGGGTTCTTTACGAAGTGAAGCTGTAATAAAGTTTTTAAATATAGGATTAAATTTAGTACAATTTAAATTAATTTGAGTATTAAGACAGTGAGAGTTTTCATTTGTTTCCCTAGTAATCTCCAAATCTTACAAGGAAAACAAATGAAAACTCTCACTGTCTTAATACTTAAATTAATTTAAATTGTACTAAATTTAATCCTATATTTAAAAACTTTATTACAGCTTCACCTCGTAGAGGACCCAGTTCGACTGTTTAGACTTCATGCACTGAGCATTTCAATATTAATTTTAAAGTTCTTCCATTGACTGTGGATTCAACTGAACTACGTGGACTGTAACACATTTATATATTTTGTCTTCAATTTTGATTTTAACTTTTAGTAATTTAACTGCGTATTCGGATTTTTCTTTTTTACAGTGCTGATAGCGCTTGGTGGACCATTTTATTGTAATTATAGTTTATTCGTCTTCCGGGTTTGGACCGTGTCATTTGTGAGTGACCCAAAAGTGGGTTCATCTCGACGTTTCGCTACAATTGTATGTAGCTTCTTCAGGAGAACAAAAAAGAAAAAAAGAAAAAAGAAAGAAAGAAGAAAACAAAGAACAGGAAGATGGGTAGTTAGCAACGGTAACTCAGTTACTCAACGCAACCAGAGGCGAATACTAACTACCAAGATGGGCATTTGGTCACAGTAACTCAACTACTCAACGCAGCCAGAGGTGAAAACCAAATGCCAGGACAGGGATTCACGTCCAACAGCTCAGAACACTAACGCGCCGAGAGGCGGGGAGGATTCACTCCCCGCCTCTCGACGCGTTAGTGTTCTGAGCTGTTGGACGTGAATCCCTGTCCTGGCATTTGGTTTTCACCTCTGGCTGCGTTGAGTAGTTGAGTTACTGTGACCAAATGCCCATCTTGGTAGTTAGTATTCGCCTCTGGTTGCGTTGAGTAACTGAGTTACCGTTGCTAACTACCCATCTTCCTGTTCTTTGTTTTCTTCTTTCTTTCTTTTTTCTTTTTTTCTTTTTTGTTCTCCTGAAGAAGCTACATACAATTGTAGCGAAACGTCGAGATGAACCCACTTTTGGGTCACTCACAAATGACACGGTCCAAACCCGGAAGACGAATAAACTATAATTCTGACTCTGGCCGTGGAAGCCTACGATTTCATTTTATAGTAGTCAACCATCCACTGTCTAATATATTGTTAGTCTTTTCTCACATTCATACTTTATGTCAACTTCAATTGCTCTCAAACCAATATCCTAATTATTATAGACAGGTTTGAGTGTGAGATTGGGATTATTCAATCTACATAAAAAAATTATACTCTATAATTTTATATTTCATCAGTCGATTTCCTATAGTGGTGTCAGTTGGACCTTTGGTCAATACTTAGTGTCATAGAATTTTGAAAGGTGCAGATCACATAACTGCCCTTCACAAGCTGTCATTTGTCACATGTAATCTCTACATTTCCGTCAGACCGGGAGCCCATTCTGTCTCCGGCTTCTATACAACATGTAGCTTCTCCTTATAAATTTTAAAGTGTTTGTTTGTCTTAGTGTATTGTATTTTGTATTATTATGTCAAAATTTTACATTTATGACATTCTACTATGTCGGATAGGCCACAACTGACGAAGTAAGTCTATAAACGTTTATCACATATAAAAAAATTTTTTTCAACCATAAACTTGGAGTTTTTTATCCAAGTGAATTAATTTTCCTTTTTAATAAAAAACGTTTCTTGGCTTATTTCAGATGCCCCTGAAGATGATCTATTAATCGAAAGTACTTGGGCAAGATTAAATTAATCACCGTGTTCGATAGTTGCCTTGTATACCCTCAAAGTTTAATTATTCGAACATTCAACCTTATATTGATATAAAAGAAAGACAAATCGCTGGCATCACAAAAGACAGAACCATGCTGAATATTTCTGCCTACAACGCATTCGTTTTATCGACATCAATAAATCCCCAATGGAACACCAACAAATTTACAAAACGGTAAATTTTTCTTGGGGTATTGGGAAACATACGGGTAAAACCACTAATCCTTTCCAGAAAAAATTTACCAAGAACTAAAGACTCACAAGAACTGATAAAAAAAAACACGAACAGAAGCGAGTAGAGAAGATGGAAATTCTAGTGAACCGTCTATGGACAATCCAACTCCGCCTGCTAAACGAACACGGTGTAAATTTTGCTCTAAAAACGATAACCAGACTGATATTTTATGTTGTATATGTCACAAACATATTTGTAAAACTTCTTACAAAAAAAAACTCAAACTTCTTCTTTCTTAAAAAAAACTTTTTTTTTAGAAATTACAGCCGCATCCACCTTAATGGTTATTAGCGGCGGCTACAGAATTACAAAATTAGAGTTTATAAAATAGTCCTATAGATTTTATGAACTTCACAATATTACTAGCTGAGAAATTAGTGCCTAATAAATTACTTAAACTCTTAGCTATGTTAAATGTAACACGAAAATTGGCACATCTATGGCATTCAATTAACAAATGGTTAACGGTTAATTGTACATTACACGTTTCGCAAATAGGTGGATCACTTTTGGTAAATAAGTATGAGTGAGTAAGTCTCTTGTTGTCAATTGTTCTCTTCTGTTCCTTGTTGAGGGTTCCCAAGCTGCAGAGTCATTTTTAACTTGCTTTAGTGATGTTTGAGAAGATTGCCATTCGTTTTTCCACTTGCACAAAACTCGATTCTTTATAAAAGCTTTTATATCACTCGGGGTATTTCGATACTCGCCTTTTTCTATATCGGCACATTTAGCAATTTCACTCGCGCACTGGTCCGCACTTTCGTTGCCAGCAATGCCAATGTTAGATGGAATCCATATAAATCTGAAACTCCTAGAATTTTCTTGAGCTAAACGTATTTTTAAATAGAGGTTTGTTTACATTGGAGTCTATTGACGTTGCGTGTGATAGTGTTAAGGAAAATCGGCGGTGATATAATGAAGGCTCTCCACAGAGCAAGAGCTTCAATGTTACTATTGACAGGAAAAACATTTGCAACCAAAGATTTTTTGACAAGTGTCATAACACCACCTGCAGAGAAATTATTTTCATGTACTCTATATTTTCTAAAAATGCTAAAATATTTGGAATTATAGTTTTTTTGGGGGTTTAAATTTGTTTTTTGGAGACATATTATTTCGCTACGGAATTCAGAAATAAGTTTTTGTAAGGTTGGAAGTCGATGAAATAATCTATCTATATTCCATTGCAGTAGTTTAGTGAATTATATTATATAAAAAAATATAAATTTACAGGTTAACCTGAGATGACTCGCCCTCGGATTCAGAGGTGTCGTTACTCAAGTGTTGGAGGATTTTCTTTCTTAAGAAGGTGATATGACGTTTGGTTGATCTATCTTTTAATTGTGGATGAATTTCAGTTAGCATACTAACTAATCCCACAAGGTCAGAAGTAAACTCTTGAATAATGTTAGAAGGATCCTGCACGCCGCTAACATTGCTTAGAAGTAGATTTAATTGGTCAAAATTGAGGACAAATGTGGGTAGATGATTTTGGATAAAATCTTTGGCAGGCTAAAGGTTATATGATTTTGTTGATTTTATGCATGTATGCTCCTCATTGCTTTTAACTTTCTTGACTCTAGGTTTGGATGTAGGACAGCAAATGATTTTTCTGTTGTTTCAGAAGTTGTTTCTGGAGACGTAAGAACATCATTGATACTACGTTTCGGTTGAAGATCGATATTAATTACTTTGCAGCTTTTCATGGTGTTAACTTCTTCTTGACCATTAGCAATGTTAGGATTGCTCAGATTGTTTGCTAATTTTTCTTGGACGAAAATTTGTTCGTTTATATGGATGTTGCTGCAGGTTGAGGCATGATGTCAGGGGAGGAAGAAGTAGTAGATTGACTGTTATTAGAATCAATTAAGTTTGTTGTTGATTCTAGTTTATCAGGATATTTGTTGGCGATATGTCCAGACCTTTTGCAGTTATAACAGGCCATAGTTTCAGAGATAAGAATATTCGATATGTGGTATTATCGAAGTCTATGATGAATGAGTCGGGTAAGGAGATATTATGGGGACTGACGTATATTTATCTTCTGAAACTTAAAATATGATGATGAAATATTCGGAAAGAGTGGAACTGATTTTTTGAAAAGTGACAGGAGAGACTATATTAAGTCCAATACTTTGTAGATAATCAACTAACAGACTGTGTGGTATTGTTGGACATACGTTTGAAAAAACAATACCTTCCGCTGGTGAGATTAATCTTCTAGCTTGTACAATATTGTTCTGGATTTCTATTTGTCCATGATTTTGCATGAAGTCGTCCACGACTTGTTTGTTGGTAAGGTACATGCAAATCCGATTATTGGATAGTCGGGAGGAAAATATAATATTTTTGGGACGAATTAGGTTACCCAAAGGAATTAAGTAATCTTGTAGTCGGGTATTTTCTAAAGCGCTGAAGACAATTGCTTGATGTTTTAAGGGAAATTGTGTAGAAGCTGCTGATGAATAGGTTTTATTGGTATTTGTCTGTGATTGCAATACATGTGGTGTGTTAGAGATACTCTAAATATTAGGTTTCATTTTTTATTTTAACACGGGACATGTGTTTAAAAATAATACGGACCTGACTAGTAATCAAACAGGCAATCAAACTGGAATAATATTTCTTGAGTCGTATCTTATTGATAATTGTTAAATTACAAATCAACAAAAAACTGGTTGATCGCGTTATATTAATGAAAACTAATATGATGTGTTCACTTACTGGTGTTTCATGTAATTGTCACTTATTGTTTTATAATAACACTGTTATAATCACTGCATAAAATTTGCAAATTTGTTGAGACCAAAACAAACACGCCTTTCGGTATCTCATTCAGGGCCGAACCCAACATGATTTTTGTTTACTATAATTTTTTGTTAATAAAGTTTTGTTAAGCACCATTAGCTTATTTTATTTTGATTAAGCCCCGTAAACCATAGTTAGGTTATATTGACCCGAACAGTACATTTGCATAGTTGACTCGAACGGTACAGCAAAGTTAATAAAATTCCCAAAGGAATTTATGCATAACTAATCGTTAATATAAGTATTTACTATGATACATGAAAATTTTCATGATATTCAAGGAAGTAATAAGATTATTTAAGTTTATTTATATCAAATTTTCTGCAGCTGAAGTATGTTAGCTGTTAGCTGAAGTAAGTTACTAGCCCACAGCAGATGTTTGTTACTGAAGCTAGTAATGTTTAAGAGTACTTACCCTTTTAATGTTCCATCTACTCCATAACAAATATTTCCTGAAACAAGAAACAATTTATAGTTATCGCAGTTTATTATTAATATAAAGTATATACCTAAATGATATTTACAAACTTTAGTCGTCAAATCAATACAGTTAAGACACAGACTCTTAAATAAGTTTGGCGTTTTAATTTGCTGTAAATAAAGATTATAGGTAAAAATCTTTAAGTTTATTAATTTATATAGATACAACATTTAGATTACTATATTATTACAACAACTACCAAGAAATCAGAAATAGTTTTATTTTACAACGAAACAAAACGCGGAATAAATACGACTGTCCAAATATGTGGCAACTATAGTATTTCCAGGATCTGTTCATGCTGGCTAAAATTTTTTTATGTTGTAGACAGTTCTTCTCAAGAAATAAGTAAAATTTTAGAGCAAATTCAAAAAAGATCAACTTAACTATTATTACCTATACGACTCAAAAGGATTCTAAATGTTCCAGAACGTAGTTTTGAAGTATTGCCATCAACAAAAAAAGAACTGTTTAATGTTGATCCTGCCTCTTAAAATATAAAAATAACGAGTCACTAGCATTTGTGCAAAAAAGCTATGTGCCAAGAAATTATGAAGTTCATTTGCACTTTTTGTAATGAAAAATTTTGTAAAGATTTATTTATTTTAATCAAATTGCCAGTTCTTTATTGTATGATTTCCAAAGCGTAAAGTCGTTATTTTAGTACTAAATTTTTAAAATATTTGGGTTTATTGTAGAATGACCAATTTTTTTCTTTAAAAGTAACAGTATTGTTACGTTTATTAGTTCCTAATTAATTTTTTTTAATTGTTTGTTTTTTATTTAATTAGTTATTATACGACAATTTAATAAAATATTTTTAAAATTACCCTCAAAGCACTCTCTTAAAAAACCTGGTTTTAATTTATGGGGAGGCCACATCACCCAACGAGTGGTCGCGAAGTAACAAAACCGCTCCAGTGAGCAGGAGTTAAATTATGTTTAATTAGGTACGTTTATACTATAGTTATGTTATATTAAAGTTAATGATATAATAAAATAATAGTATTAAACCTTAACGAAATTCTGACTCAGTTCTATAAACAATAAACATACGTGCTCATACACTGTGTAATATGCTACTTTGTTGCAAAAGTGGCACAAGATTCTGTTTCAATATAAAGTAGACCATTTAGTTTTAAGCCATTTAATTTTCTGTCACGTTTGTAAACTTTCTTCAAAGAATTTATACTTCTAAGGGAACTCCCGATCCACATAAACCAGACCAAGTTGTAATTAAGGTAAGAATTAATAGGTTTCTCTGGGAATATCAGCACTATAGTGTTCGCAAAGATTATCGCTGATACTTTCATCCTTTTATATGTTGTCATCATAAAATACAAATTTATCTCGTCTGTAATTTGTCTATCAATTAAACGTCACTAAACCGAAAGGAACGGCGTTAACGCCTTATTATCTAGTAAAAACTAAAAGGTGTTCTTTAAATTCACCCAAACAAAAATAATTTAATTTTTCTTGATATTATTATTTCTTTTATTCAATTCAGGATGTAGCAATTTATTGCTTGTACTGAAATAAAACTTTTTTATATAATTTTTTATATAATTTAATATTTTTGTCTTTTAGTGTATGGTCTTTAATGTATATTCCTTTTGGCTAGAGTGGTTTTAATATGCATTGAACTCCCAACTTCCTGTATACTAATAAATAAATATAAATATATATCTATATATATACTATATATAATATATATATATATATATATATATATATATATATATATATATATATATATATATATCCGTACCTCGGAGGTAAAGGACACTATGTCCATTTTCTTACTTTAGCAGCAGTTTTAAAATTTTTTACATTGGTAATCAGTAAATACTCAAATATTTCTGATACTTAACCAAAATTAATATATTATATTAATTTTGGTTAAATATCAGAAACATTTGAGTATTTACTGATTACAAATTTAAAAAATGTTAAAACTGCTCTCCTTAAAAAGTAAGAAAATGGACATAGTGTTTTTTACCTCCGAGGTACGGATATATATATATATATATATATATATATATATATATATATATTATATATATATATATATATATATATATATATATATATATATATATATATATATTGTAATGAGAACAGAAATACAATAAGTTAGCATAGAAATATATTTAAGTCAGCCATGTGTATATACAACCAGATATAAATATAAATTAATAAATTTATTTAAATAGTAATTAAAGACATAATTTATAAGTTATATACTAGATAATATTATTAAAAAATAATTATATGAGGGTATTTTTAAGAATCTAGCATATACTAAATGTTGAAAGTTTTTTTAATAATATATAAGTCAGCTATATGTATATGCAACGAGATATACACTGTAGTGTCAAAGTCAAGAAAGAATTTATATATTTGGAATGTTAATTTAAAATATAATTACATCTGTAAAATAGTAATAATACATTTGATATAAATGTTTAAGTTACACATAATAGTGTAATTCTTATCTGGAGAGCCTAAAGTCAGTTAAATTGTACATGTAGACCAAAGAAAGTTCTAGAAACGTCAATAGGACTTTTTGCATAGTCCATCACATAAACAAAAACCATTCCATTGATTCCAGAATGTTCAGATAGAAAAAATAGAACGATTCGAACCTTATTTATTGAGAGATTATTCTGGAACCAGGAAAAATATATAAATACCATGTAATTTGGAGCAGAGGAATCAGTTAGTAAAGTGAGTCAGTAAAGTTAGAATTCAAGAATTTAGTTAAAAGATGATTATTAATTGAGTTAATGAGTTAGTGGAGTTAGAAGAAATGATGTTAATTACAGATTATGATTATTAAGTGAGTTACTTAGAAGAATTCAAGGCATTCAGTTACACAGGATTATTATGTCAAGTACAGATTATTATTAAGTAAGTTAGAGTTGATTCGTAAAGTGAGTTAAGTTACAAGAAGTTACAGTCAATTATTAAGTGAATTAGTGTAAAGAATTTAAGAATTCAAGGATTATTAAGTCAAATACATGTGATTATTAATTACAAAGAAGAATTAAGAAGAATTTATGCGGTTATGAACCTCATAAATTCTGAAGAAGAGATTATTAGCTAGAAGAAGGCATTGATTAAGTTAAATGAATAAATTAAGTCAAATACAGTTGGAGATTAATTATTACTACAGTAATATAGTGACAGTATGAAGTTAATTCATTGAAGTAAGTATTCAATAGTACAACCACAAGATCCAATATATTTGAAAGTACGTTATATGGAAATTACAAGGATTTAAATTTATATATTTATGTGGTGAGTGGAGATAATTAAGAAGAAACACAATAAAATTGTTGGATAACCAAGGCTGAGTTGGTTGGATAAGAAGATATCGAGTGGTGATAATAACTTTAATTTTGGAAAAACTTTAGGCGTTCAGTGACAGAAAGGTACCAAATTTTGTTAATAATTTAATAATTGTAAGAATTTCAAATTTTAGATAGATTGTTTTAAATTGATATTGCTTATATTAGATAGATATGTTTGTTTCATAATAGTTATAATAAAGATAATTTGAAAAAGTACTTACAAACTAATTCTTTGAGAACCGCGATAAAAACCCTATACTTACATATATCATTCAAATTTACTCATAGCTCATACAGAAACAACACATCATAACAATTTATATATATATATATATATATATATATATATATATATATATATATATATATATATATATATATAACCTAGTGCTAAGATTAATATTATTACTAAAATTAATATCAAATGCACCAGTCTTCCGGGTTAAACCGCGTCGTAATCTATATTGCCGAGCTTTCGGCATCCTCTCTGATGCCTTTCTCAGGGCTTCCGAGGTCTCAGTCTCCCGAGCCCCCAGACACTATTACACTGTTTACTGATCACTACGCTATCACTACTGTAGTACTCTACAAGTAACTCTTTAATTTCCATTAAATGTTTTACTAAACTATTTGCCTCTAGAAGTGATTTTAATAAAACTTTAATCCGGTTTCGTCCTATACTTCTAATTTTAAGAATGCTTTTAAGATTAAATTTTTTAAAAAGAATATGACCAACAGTCATTGGATGCAATCTACCTAAATTGTTTCTTTCTATATATACCCAAATATTTTGCATATTGTACTTAACTGAGAGGAGAGTGAATGTTTTCCGTTCTAACTGCTTCGCGGTTTTCTGGACATTACTATTCTCACTAGAATTATTATTAATATTATTAACACTTAAATTGGAATCACTGTTATTCATGTCAGTATCTGTCGTTATAAAAGACGTCCCTTGTTTATTTTTGTCCCGTGTTTATATTATTTTGTATTAATTATCAGTGTACACTTTCTAATTATTATATAATATGTAAAAAGTTAAATACAAACACCAAGTAATTAGGATTCGGCACAGCCTTTAACGAAATTAACGACTGACTCGGTGAAAAGAACGATCGATACTGGAGATTACGGGTAGATACTATATCTTCTCCAGGTTGGGTTTTGACTGCAGTAATACTATTCCAATATCTTTCTTTAATCATTATGTAATCCATTTGCTTTCTCATTATCTGATGTTTATTTTTATTGGCGATTTCCACGTGTACAAACGTCTATTAGCTAATTTAAAAGAACGTGTTTGTCTTGCAATTTTTGCGTTCAAGTCACCCATTATTATTGTGACGTCACGTGCTTTGGTAGTTCTCAATGCCTCTTGAATATATTCATAGAACGATTTCACCTCTTGGTCATCTTTTTCGGCCATAGACTTGAATTATGTTTATTTTTTTGTTTGTCGTTTTTAGTTTTAGTAACATAACTGTTTTAAAAAAAGGTAGAAAATTTTGGGCGTGTGAGATTTCATTGTTCAGTATATATATATATATATATATATATATATATAATATATATATATATATATATATATATATATATATATATATATATATATGTAAATACTTTTTTCTTTTTGGGTGTGGTTGTCAATAAAAAATAGAGCTTTGCTAAGGCGTACTATTTATTCTGAATCCGAGCTTTCGGTGGTTGTGTGCCACCTTTATCAAGGTATACAATGAAAATTACTGTGTTATAAACTTTGACTGATGCAATATAAAAGTTATAAAAACTTACCAGAAAGTAAGATTCGTAGCATATAAACACAACGTTAAATAACATAATATGACATGAATTGCTGAAGGCATTAAAACTGTTAAAATTTAAAAATAACTTAAAAGTTAATGAATACGTTACAAAGATTAATATGCAAAAAGTAAGACGACATGTTTGACAAAAAACAGTCGTCTTTGCAAGTTTGAATTCAGTCACATCTCACGAACAGAAAGAGGCAGTAGGACGAACTATTGTTATTTAAATAGTTCGATGTAACTACAAAAAACAAACTTTCAAACTGATGTATAACAAAATACCGTTTGTAATTATAAGTACCACCAACCATATTACCAACCTTAAATTAAGAGGGAAATTTAAAAAAGTTTATTATATCAAACAATAAAAAAAATAGTATTTAGTATGTAGGTTTAGAAAAAACAAACAACCAAAAACAAAATGAACTATCTGAATAATAACTGAAGTTAATCATGATAATTATAGCAATTAATAAAGGAATTTAAGAAACAAGACAAGAACACTCTGAGATGCAGAAAAGTTCAGTCAAAAGTCAAAATAAAATTGTAAATTTTGCTAAGATTCTGGATCTCAGATCTTTTATTCAGATTGTTGTTATCACTCTTGCTGATATGTACCATTTCTAAGAATGTTCTCTTAAATTTTTTTTCTCTCTGGCTTATATTTTTACATTGTTGAAATCTATCTTATGGTCTAGATCGATAGTATGTTCTGCCAAAGCACAAGTGGGTTTATTTAGTCTACAGTCACTCTTATGATAAATGATACGACTAGACAGATTTCTTAAAGTTTCACCAATATACGTGGATGGACATTCAGTACATTGAATGCAATAAACAATATCTCTTGACTCTAAAGTAGTTAGGAGTTGTTTTATTTTGCTATACAGCTGACGTATGGTTTTGATGTTCTTGTTAGCTATTTTGATGTTCTTAAATTCTTTGAAAATTTTAGTGAGTTTTACGGTTAGTTTTAGAATATACGGAAGGGCATAAAGATACACACTTGTTTGAGCATAATTATATTGTTCTGAGGGCACTGATTGTGAATTAGTGAGAATGTGATTTCTATTAACAAATGGAACATTAAAAATTAATTTATTAATCAGTCTTAGAGGATATGAACTTTCAACATAAATATTCCGTAAGAGGTTATGATCATGTTGGAGATAATCTGGATGTGATAACCTTTTGATACGTTCTTTCATTGCTAGGACTAGGTTGGTTTTCATTCTAGGAGGATGGTGGGAATGGTAGGATAGTTATCACCCACCATCTTAGCTCCCTTAGCTACACAACTTCATGTGTTGTGGTAATGTCACTTCACCCTGCAAATTGTACTTAGTTTGAAAGAAAAGAAAGTGTTTCAGCTTAATATTATTTATCGGTTTCTTTTGATGTTTGAATAAAGTTTACCAACATTACAATAGAAAGTAATAAATTTATAGAGCATATCGACCAGCTGAGTCCGAACCACATATCTTTCTGGTATGTTTTTAAGGCGAGATAAAAAAAAACAATGTCCTCTTACCTTATAAATGTGGTAAAGTCTACACTACCGATGATTAAACAAAAGCAATAAAAAGATACGTCGAAAGGGATTCTAGACTAAATCCAAAGAACCTATCTCAGCAAGACGACGCGCGTCCGCATATTGCTCGCCAAACTATGGACTTGAACATATGATGGAAAGGAGACTGTATACCATTCTTCACAGACACTGGCACAGTTAATACATGAAATTTAATTTTGCTTGGAACGAGGTGTCACAAGCAGACATCGAACACCTCATTTTGTCAATGTCTACAGTAAATTCAACTTCAAGCTATGGACGATGAAAACAAATGCACGCTGGAAACACGCGTTTGTTCAGGGCCGGACTAGTAAATTAAAGCTGCAATACAAAACTTTATATAATTTGTAGACGTCTGACAGGTACAGATTATAGTACACCAATTTTTTAAATATAAAAATGATTTACAAAGTCGAGAGTTATTAACAACAAAATAAAGTATACAAAAAAAACTTTATAAAATTACCGTATTTTATCTTAACTTTCAGAATCTGATGTACTGCTGTCATCATTAAAGTCGATAATGATAGGCTCAATTTGTGCCTTAATTAGATTGTCCAACTCCCACATTTTGGCTCCACTTTTTCTTTTACATGTTTGACGCAGTTTTTCCATTTTTCCATGGTTACAGCAAACACAGATTCATGGAATAAATTTTTAATGTCAGCAAATTTAAATGTTGTGTTATGCTATGCTACATAATTCTTGACTTCCGCCTATACAAGCTCGATTGCAACCTTAAAACTATTCTATTTGTGCTTCTTACCAGTTCATCTACTATGTACTTATTATATTTGCCTTTATGTTGTTTAATGATTTCTAAAAGTTGCACCTTTAACATCGTTTCTTCAAAGGGAATGTCTTTTGAGCGAAGCCAATTTTGAATATCTGCCTTTTTTGTAGCCATAATGGGAATTTTTTCCAATTTTCTGGAATGGTAGGGGCATTGTACATTACAATTATAGCATTTGTTTCCAGTGTTTGGAATGCTAAAGTAGGATTATCTTGTAATTTACATTTGTATGAGTTAACCATTATTTTTTTGATTCCCATATCTACGTGATTTTTCTTAGCTCTTTTCCTAGGAGGACTTAGCGTTAACAGTTCCTCATTTTCATTTGCCGACTCCGTATCAGACATATCAAATAAATGGATTTATTATACTCTTCTCAACTAAAATAACAATATGGGCATTTTCAAATTTACTTTTATAGTAGAGGATCCGATATAAGGTTTACCTACACCGCTTTGGTAAATGTGATATTTTTTACTAATGATTTAATTTTTTGTTTAAAATGATCCAAAAAATCTAAAACAATATCTGCCCGGGTTAATTTTTTTTTAAATATATAAAAAAAAAGGTATTTTTTAACTCTTTTCGGCACATCGGATTGAAATTTGCACCACCAAATTCTTGCTACATGTTGTACAGTAGTCCACAAAATGAATCACTTAGTAATCTATTTTTATCAAGTTACACCTACGCAAGTGGTTTGTATTACTTATTCCCTCTGTCCCTATTAAGTGTTATCTTTAATTGGTAAAATTCCAACGGTATAGTTATTGGCCAAACGCGAATGGTTATCAGTTGTTTCTTAAAAAGTAAGGTCATTTTACTTTTTATGTGTGTAATTGAATCTTTTTATGCCCCAAGGGTCCATTGTAGAAAATTTATAAAATCTCGTGCCGCAAAGAGTTTAAATTAATTATAGTCAGGACAAAATGATATCGGGCACCTCTTGTTTTTCATAATTTTTAACATACTAAATAATTTTTATCCATTAAACATATCAGTGCAGGTCGATATTATATCTTATCTTATGGCTATTATAAATGCTTTATTATACTTACAGAAATTATTTTAAAGTGGGGAAAAAGTTTGTATTGACTATTATTAAATGTTCTTAAAAATGCTTTGCACTATCCACACACGAGCTAACGATTAACAAATAAACAAACCAACAAACAGCTTTGCACAAAAATTACTGGGCCATTTCGCATTCGACAGAGGACGGAGCGGAAAAACGAAGTCCGCACCTATTAGGGCTAACTGCCTGACTTACGATTGTTCGACAATTTGGCCAATAGCAAGGCGTTCGTCACGTGTAGACTCGAATATCACGCGGTGACTTGTGTTGATTCTGTCCGTAACTTGAAGTTGAATTTGCTGTAGACGTATACAGGATTATATTCAGCTACGGGGTCGCCAAACACATTATTATTATTTTTTTAATACTTGAAAATAAAAATTCTTGAAAACTTTATCGTTTTATTCTTAATGTAAACCTACCATATTGCAAAAAAATTAAGTTCAAGAAATTATTCCTTCTGCCTGTAACACTTCTAATGTCACTGAGTATATAAAATTACATTTCCCAGATGCCTGACACTTGCACTGCGTGTATCGGATATGCTACTACGACAAAGTAGGAGTAAATAAAATGTCGCTACTCATAGGTTAAAGATCGGTGATGTTGTTCTAATCAAAGATAAAGAAATTCACCGAGTCCCGTGGTCTCTGACAAAGATCATCAAATTGTTCCCAGGAAAAGATTATCTTTCTCACTACTTATGTACACCCTTTTTTATACCGTTTCTTACAAAATTTACAAGATAATAGAAAACATATCTCATTAACCTATACAACAGAATTTGCACATAATGAGTTTCCCAGAGAATAAACGCAGGCGATAAAAATTTCATTACTAAAATCAAATAAATCACATACTGATCCTGATTCCTGTCAATTTCTCTTTTTACTACAATGTGGAAAATCTTGGGAAAAATGGTGAATTATAGACTAAGATGGCATTTGGAAAATATTAAATTAATAATAAATGAACAAAGTGGCTTTCGCAGGAACAGATATAACATAGATAATTTAATAGACCTGGAGCCCAAAATACATGAATATATACCACCCCAAATATTTCCAAATTTTGTCATAATTAACGATTTTCTTAGTGCCTTATATACTATAGAATAGTTTTATAAAAGGAATCCTATAAAATACCAATTACATTAGCCAAACAACGCGAGGTAGCAAGTACGCTTTGGCTTTATATGGGTTTCGTCATACATTCGACTTCGAGGAAATGAACAAGCAGAGTTTTATGCTAGAGAAGCAACACACAGTGCCTCTTTAGTGTTAATGAACTTAGTGTCTGTATTTGACTAGAAATCGTTACTTAAAGAAAAAGTGCAAATGTATCGAAAAACGATTATAGGTCGATCACAAATAATTGAGAAATTTAAAGAGATAGACCAATTTGAGTACAAGTGATACCGATCAATGCTTAGATCAAATGACATCTGTTTTAATAGTTCCTCTTTAATATTTTGCCTTGTTACAGGATAGTATTCAGAAAAACGCAAAAATAATTACTGTAAAATATAATTTCAATAGCTACAATTATAAATATTATAACTGTTAGGTCTATTTAATCAAAATAATGATTTTATTTACGCTACTGCTAAAAGTTGCCGATGTAAGCCCCTTTTTATACCTATCATTAAAAGTTTATAAGTTTATGACTCCTCTTACTTGATTGTCGGGTTCTTGTCACAGCCCTGCTGTGCTGACCAAGGTTTTTAAATTTCCACGAAATTCTAAACGACCGATAACAAGACGTGACTTTCGGTATTGTGATACATATAATTTTTAGTTTAAACTCTGTAAAGAGAACACGCATTTATTAGTGACGATTTCGCTATCAGAAAAATAGTAAGTAAATAAAAATGTGGCGTCCATGGGAGAATAGTGCATTAGAAATTGTTGAGAATAATGAAGTAGAAATTGTTGAAGAAAATAAGGAAATTCTACTACCAAATAATCCTGAAAATGTTGCTGGACCAAGTGGAAAAAGTATTAAAAAGTCAGAAAAAAAACATTTATCGAAAGACGCTAAAGAAATTGTGTTAAATGTGTTTAATGGATTATGTAAAGAATTGGAACGGCACGCGAGTGTTTTAAAAACTGCGGCTTTAACAAAAGTTTCATGTGCTACTGTTTATCGAATCATAAAGGAGGGCATTACAAATAGACAAAAAAGGAGCGACTTTGGACGACATCGATCTATTGAGCAACATGTTTTAGGTCCCATTTCAGAAACCATTTATAATATGTTTGCAGGTAATATTATACCCACACTAAACCAAATTTTAGCTGAATTAAAATCTAAAAATATTATTAATTGTAGTAAATCAACTTTAAGAAAATTTTTACTTTCAAATGGTTTTAAATATAAAACAATCAATAAACGACATACTATAATGGAAAGTGCCCGTTTAATAAAATGGCGTAATGAATATTTGGAAAAGATAACCGAGTACAGAAATAGCGGAAGAAAAATTTATTACTTAGATGAAACGTGGTTTGACACTAACGAAACAATTGGAAAAGGTTGGAGTAATGACAACGTAAAGTGCAAAGTTAATGTTCCAGCTACCAGGGGCAAACGAATATGCATTTTACATTGTGGAGGGGAAGACGGTTGGGTAACCGATGGCTTACTATTAAGTGCAAAAGATATTAAAGACAGTTGTTTGGACTATCATCAAGATATAACGGGTGAACTTTTCGAATCGTGGTTTAAAAATAAGTTATTACCAAATTTAGCAGACAACAGTGTTATTGTTTTAGATAATGCATCATATCATTCTAGACAACTTAAAAAAATTCCAAATAAATACTCTAGAAAGGATGAATTGCAAGATTTTTTATTATCACAAGATCTATATTTTGAAGATTGCTACACTAAAGACCAATTAGTAGAGGTACTTAATACAAAATTATTTGTAAAGGAATATATTATTGATGATGTAGCAAGTAAAAATGGACATACAACTTTAAGATTACCACCATATTACTGCATTTTAAATCCAATAGAGTTGTTATGGTCTCAACTGAAATATAATGTGAGACAAAAGAATGTAAGTCCAAAATGTTACAACACTGTCGTGAAACTAATAGATTCTGAATTTAAAAATATCTCTGAGGATAACTGGAAGAAAGCAATAGAGCACGTAAAAAACATTGAAAAAGAATATCTTAAAAACATTCCTGTTTTAAACAAAATTATTATCAATGTGGAGAACAGTGATTCAGAGGAAGAAAGTGACGAAGTATAATACCAAGACAACTTTCTCTCAATACTGAGCTTACCCGGAATATTTTCTTACATAATCAGATGTAGGGATTATCGACATATATTCAACACCAAACTACTGCTTCAATTTTTTAAGAAAAACGTGGCCTTATTATGAAAATCAGTTCTTAGGAGAAAATATAATGTAAGTAAGTGTTGACTAGATAAACTTTTAATTTTTACATCAAGGTTTTATAAATTATTTAAATATATATTTTTTTCTTTAACTACCTACCGTTCGCTCAATTATTAATTAGTTTTTGTATACAAACCAATTATTGTTTGAACATTTTATAGAAAATGCATTGCAGAAATATGATTAAAGTAATTTAAACTTACACAAAATCATCAAGACATAAAATTAATCTTTGTTTATAACAATAGAAATTTCTTATTTCAATTTCTTATAAAATATACCATATTGTTTCGTGTGGGTAGGTACTACCCTGTTATTCACCAGTCATGGTGCTGGTTGTCGCATTTTTCTCAAATAAATATAAACGACCTATACAATCTTTCACAATCAACTCTTTACATCGTACAGCCCTCATCCGAATCTTGGTGCTAGATAAAATTAAATCATCAGCTGTTTGCTAACATAACCCATTTACGTATAGTCATAGCAGACTAACTCAGAATTACCTTATCTCCAAATCAAATCGCCTTATTGGTGATTATGTAACTGCGAGATTAATATAATATTTATCTTAATAAAGTGTCCTAAATAGTGAAAGACAAAACACTCACTACCTAACAATACAAAAGCAGTCTTAAAACGTAAATTTACAATTTACAAACCATTGTATATTTACAAATGTGGTTAATTACTCAAAAGTTATTAATGTTTTAAACAAACTGTAACTATTAATGTTTTGTAAACCCTATTTACAAATTGTAAAAGATGACCTTATCTAATTGTGAACCTAATAATTAATCAAAAATACTGTTTAGATTTAATTATCTAGGTAATAACGACAGTACAGCTTCTTAACCCAAGTGGTTGATGCTGTTATCAATAAAATAAAAAAAAGATTAAAAATTTAGACATTTGTTTATTTGGCAAACCTTTTTCTTGTTTAAAACTGATTAGTAAACGATAGAGAATATAATAGTTTGACGACATATAAGAAATAATAACAAATAATTGTTAAAATTTCAATAATTGTCTTGTATACAGTTGAAAATCTACTACCATTATTTTTGGGGTGGGTTTACCTTTTAACAGAAATTTTTTAAAATTTAAACCCATAATGAAAGATCACATTATTACCGAGGGCTGAAAGACCCTTAGAATAAACAATAACTTTTTTGAATAAGATATTTGCAATTAAAAATCACACTAAATTTTTTCTTCTTTTTCACCCCTGTAACTTATTAAAAAAAAACATTATAGAAGTTTTCAGGGACTTTCGGCCCTCGGTAATAATGTTTTCATTCATTCTGCGTTTAAATTTTTCAAAAATATTTATAAGTTTTCTTAGGATTAAAAAAATGTATGCATTTAAAAAGCATTGGCCCGTAAATTTGCGCCTACGCTCTTAAAATATAAACACGTTTACTCGTTATTAGTTTTCAGTAAAAAATTCTAAAAAAAATTATTTTTGATTTTTTTGCACAAATTGTATAGAATAAATATAGAGAAACTATATTATATCATAAGTTGAAGATTTCTTTACATATTGGCACCACCTCGTATTTTAAATTTCAGATTAATCACTTATTACAACCGCTTGGCGGATGCAATAGACAGATATTTTGAAATTAAAGTTTAAATAGCATTCTCACGGGTTTAATTAAAAGCATTTGATTATAGTTGTCTAATTAAAAACCTAATATCGACACTTGAAATAAATTTATTTTACTAGCATTCACTGTTTCTCAATAGCTTCTAAACCCTTAGACTATACTTCGAGCATGTCTCCGGTTTTGCTTTTAATTTCACAGTGACGATAATTTTAATTCCTCCGGGGATATTCTTGAAAAGGACATCCGCAAAAATTAATTCGTAACAGTTTCCACTTCCCTTACGCCTGAATGAACAGTTACAAACTTGTCTTTTTCTAATTCCAACGGTTCGACAAGAATTTCCAAGCGGAAACGTGATCTGGATTGCAGAATTCTCTTTCTGATCAAAGTTTTACTAGTATTTTTCTCTTTGTTTTACCCACCGTGAAATAAATAACAGAATGCAAGGATTTAAAAGACTTACACTAAGAACTAGTTCCATATCTAATGAAAACTCCCAAAGACCATTCTAACAATTGGTCTTTGGATATCCGGTCCTGAATGTCAGCAATACAAGTCGAAATATTTCGTGCTCTAAAACTCTCATAGTATAGGTTTATAAAAGAAAAAATATAAATTGAAATATTTAAATGTGATACATACAAGACATTTTTTAAATAATCTTAGTTTAGTTAAAAGTGTCGCTTTCATAAAACAAGAACATATTGCTGTCGTTATTGATTAATAAAAAAACTGGTTCCAACTGTTATTGCTATTTATGTAATAGACCAGGACATTTGAAACAGAAAACATCGGAATAAATCGACTTTTAAATACAGCACTTATCGACTTGCAACTTTTTGTATTGTGTTTGGGATTTTGTCAGCAAACATACAACAGAAAAATGGATGAAAATGCATAATTGCATTCACAGTTCATAAAATGTATCCCAAAGAGCATGCAAATTTTGGGGCCATATTGAATGTTATAAAAACATGTCAAAATCATTATATTAACCTTCTGATTGGCGCTATGTGGTACATACGGTTACATACAGTTCCACGGTTAAATTTGCAAATTTAAGGAAGTGATGGCTTGTGCTTTTATCTATTTGTCTATTTTAATAATAATAATCCGTTGTCAATTTTTGTCGCTGAGGTTAGTGAATTCAATTAGTTATAAACCCTTTCGTATGTGGTACATACGCGTGTCCTTTTATGTAACTTGATACTTTTATTGTTTTAAGCAGTATTAATATGAGTACAGTGTAAATTTAACTTATTTCACATGTTGAATGCAATCATTACAAAAATGTACTTTTCTAGCAATAGGACTACCAGAAAACATGACTTCAAATTTGATAATCTAGAAGATATCAAAGCACATTATAGATAATAATTCTAGTAATAAAGAAAATTTTATAGGCAACATTGAAGTCGATAAAGTTGAGATTATCCAGGAATGTAAAAAAGGTTTTAAGTCATAACAAAATGCTATAGAATTTGGAGATGAAGATGACATTGAAAACTTACAATCTTGGCTTTCTGAAGCATTTAAGAGAAAAAGGGGTATTTTTTTCTTGGACATAACATTAAACCTAATTTTATCAATACTATGACAAAATTTAATATACATTTTTATTTCTAAGCTACCTAAAATAAATTTTTGTTAAAACTATTCAATTTGAAATGTAACTTAGATAGTGTTCTTCAATACTTTATTACAACGGAAATATCAAGATTTTTATTTCTATTATGATTTTTTGTCTTTTAGAATAGCTTTATGTAGGTTTCCATGGATAAAATATATTCATATTATTTTCAATTATTGCTAAAAATATTATAACTAACGGCGCATATGTCGGAAATACGAGCAACCGTTCTAGTTACTTTGGTGAACAAGAGCCAAATTTTGTAACTTGATGGTTCTTGGCGTCGTTGAACACAAAAACGCCATCAGAACAGATCCCCGGATTATCTAGTGCCCATATTCCCCTTTCGTCGTAGTTTTTCGCAAAAAATCACTTTCATCACTCAAACTTTTATTAACCCATTGTTCAATATCTTTTTGTTTACGCCCCCAATCTCCCAAAATTACTTCTCCAACACCTAGGTCAGCAGCACCCTTCTTTACTGACTCACCCTTATCTAAGCGTTAGCACTTATTTTTATTTTTAAGAAAACTAAAACTCGTTTACGTTTTAAATTCATATTGCACTTCCAGTTACGTAGACACTGCACAAAGAGGAGACATGAATGAACTTTTAAGAGCTTACAGTGGGACGAACCGGCTGTGATGACTCAAACTGACGGGTGAGGGAGTGGGTTGGTAGTACAAGTAAAGTGGTTAGAAACAGTAACACTCGCTAGTCTCCCATCTCTTTAGCGTATCAACAGCCAGCGCACACGCTTTCACTTGATCTTTATCTATAAGTTTCAATAAACCTCGATATACTTTCAATATAGGTACTACTTACAATATACTTTTCACAAGAAAAGATAAATCTAATATAATTTGTTTAAGTAAATATTTTTATCCGGTAGAAATCGTAATCTAACTTTAATATCCAATAGTGATGAATTAACGAATTTATAGGTATGTGGTGCAGCGGTTGCTGTATATAAACCTTTGACCTGTAACAGGAGCCTAGTAAATAAAGGATTTTATCATCAATATTTTAATGAAAATATATATTTTTATTTTCATATGTATAAAAGGAGTTGCATGCAAAAAAAAAATTACACATACTCTGCAATAAAATTCATTGTTTATTTTGTTATTGATATAAAAATTACAATACAATACACAGCAACATAATTCAATATAATACCTAAAATATAACATATAATATAATATAATATAATATAATATAATATAATATAATATAATATAATATAATATAATATAATATAATATAATATAATATAATAATAACTTACTTTACGAAGATAAAAATAAAAAACCAACAACTCGGATTATGTTGTAATTTTTTTTTTAATTAACATTTTTTTCGTATATTACATATATTAATTCCCGTAAAATTTTTTTCCCGGAAATCCCGAAAAATTTTGCGGGAGGCCTACGTTTAGCAGTGGACAAAAATAGGCTAATTGATGATGATTATATATTTAATAAGATTAACGTGAGGTTTTTTAATAATTCAAAAATAAAAAAGGAAATTCATATTGGGATTTGAACTCACGTACACCAGCGTATGAACCAAACACGTAAAAGATTCGCCAATTAGACATGACACTAACGGATTTCAAAATTGACAGTTGTCTGTCATACAGTGGTTATTTTGAAATACAAAAGCCTAAGATAATTATGAATATTTAATAAATAATACAAAACGTATCACATAAATAATAATATATATAAATATATATATATATATATATATATATATATATATATATATATATATGTGTATATATATATATATATATAATATTATATATAATATATTAAATAATGTTAAATAATAAGGAACATTTTTATTCTCGAGAGAGGAAGAGAGAGAAAATATATTTTCTGTCACTCTCTTACTCATTATCTTACATATGTAATGGTTTCACAGATTCACTCCCGTGATCAGAAAAGGATGAGTTAAAACATCAAAATAAAAAATGTAAACTGTAATTTTCATTACAATCAAACATGTTTACAATCGTGCTACAAGAAAACATATTTCCAATCTTATGATCTCAGTAAGATGATAAAACACTTTAAAAGATCAACGACGCAAATTTAGCAAACTTAAATATTATTACATACAGTAGGAAGTAAATTAACATCCAATTGACATTAAGTTACTTCCATAAAAACCTGTTGTAATTTTATGAGGATGGTTTGCGCACATCCCGTATAAATGCCCCAAAACATTTTTTGTTCTTTTTAGTCAGTTATTGATGTTTCCCAGTTCAGACATAATTAATATCGCCCAATTTTAAAAATGTTAACTGTGCTTTTTCTGCGAACGAGTCAGACGTGACAACTAGAACGCTGCGGTATTGCAGTATTAAACAAAGAAAAGAGGTAACAACACGTAGGTACATATAGTAGGAAGCCTTTATACGTCCGTTTACATAACCATAGAATTTATAACCTCTATAGATATATTCAACTATCATAATGAGCCACAGCTGTACATCCGACGGTAGGTAATTGTCGTCTGTTAATCCCTCGAATATTTGAAACGCATATAGCAACGGCAATGAGAAATATCCATATACGAGAGTTTTGGAGCGTTTACCTTTATTAAAATAAAGGACAAAAAATCTAAATAAATAACTGTGAATTTTCATTGTACATATTTTTTAATAAGTTTGAATATAACTTACATTATTATTCACTTTGCATTTCTTTTGGAACTCGTTTAACTTCATTGAAATTTTTCTGTCACACAACTCACCATTCGCTTCCTTCCACTTCATCCATCCAAACCTAATTCTACTGCATGCATCTTCATCTATTTCCCATGACTCTGCGATACCAATCTTAGGTCATTTAGAATAGTACTTTTTGCATTCATTTTAGTCTTAAAAGTTATCGTTTTATTTGTAGTAACTCCATCTTTAAACAGTTCAAATACTCTGTTTTTGTCCTACTAAGTTTCAAACCTTTTTCCTCAAAAGCTTGTTTCAAGGTTCCAATTTTTATTCCCATTTTTCCTATTTCCTATTAATATTACATCATCGGGATATATTAAACATCACGGAATATTACCATGTAGCTTCGCTATTATTTGATCCAAAACGAATGAGAATAGATAAGGTCTAAGCACTGACTGTTGATACAATCCTACTTTTACATGAACTTTATAAGTATTTTCATGCCTGTTTTACCTCTAGTTGTTACTTCTTTATACATCTTTCTACAATCATTACTTATTCACCTTTCTTATTGAGTACGAGAAAATCTTTCTAGTAACTCTATCATATGCTTTCTTAAAATTAATGAATACCATATAAGCGTTTGTGTTGTTATTCCTATATTTTTTCACTAACTGCCTTATAATGACAATTGCATCTGTTTTGTCAAATTGATTATTGGATATTCAGTTTCTTCACATATCCGTCTATCAAATATTCCCTACTATATTTTAAGGGTGTTACTAAGTAAAACCCTATAGTTTGTACATTGTTACACATCTCCCTTGTTTTTGTAAACAGGAACTAATATACTGCTTTTTCAATCGTCTGGAATTGATCCAACTTACATAATTCTATTAAATAAATCTGTTGACCAATTTGTTGCTGTCTTTCCTAATGCTCTCCACACTTCCCCAGGAATATCATCTGGTACAACTACTTTTCCTGTCTTTACTTTTTGGCGTGCTTAAATCACGTCTTCTTCTTCTTGTAGTGACTATCCGCTTGTGATGTTGGCCACCATCATGCATGAATCCTGTATTTTGCAAACTGCGGCTCTAAAAAGATTTGTGGTTGTTGTCCAAGTACGTAGATTTTTCAGCTAGTAAATTTTTCGCCTTCCTGGTCTGTTTTCCTTCTACTTTTCTATAGGGTATCTAATTTTCTTACAGGTAGCGTTTTTGAGAGTCCATAACTCAACTTTGTACAACAGTAGGTAGAGAAAAGATACACATTGTAAAACATTGTAGGTGTATGTTTTACTCTTTTTATTGATTTACCATTTATACTGGATTTCTCAATTTGCTGTTCCTTCTTAGAGATCATCATATATTTGTTTCCTATTATTCATTGAAAGTCCATATTTCTGATTCACTTCTGGGATTCTATTCATTAACTCCTGGAAGACTTAAATGTCAGGAGGGTAACTGTCAGCGAATACCACCGTGTCTACTTCATCGTTTTGTAATTTTGGTCACCATTGCTGTTACTATCTCCATTAACTCAACTGGTTGTCTGTCAAAATCTTCATCAAGTAAACTGTCACAGTATTTTTTCCGTCTCTTTTTGATATCCTTTTTGTGAATTACTGTTCTATTTGCTATATATTTGGCTATTTTATTTATACTTCATCTAATTTACTTACCGTCGCACGTCATCCGCGTCATAGCCCGTGAGGTCACATGATACTAACACGAAATATTTAGGCTGTAGGTGTGTTCTTTTTTAGAATCACTTTGCCGAGTACACTGGCATTACAGCCACTATACATATTTTATTATATACGCACAATAATACGTTTCATTTAACTTGTATAAATGCATTATAAAGTGTTTTTATGAAGAACATTTGTTCGGAATACACTGTAACTATAATCGAACGAAGGTGATATTTTGGCATAAATTGATAACACTTATTTGACAGTTGCGGTGTTGACACTTTTTGTACTTTACTATATTGAATTTTAAAGAGAATACCTTTTGTTTTATATTTTTACCTATTTAATAAAATCTGTTTTTTTTTTAAAACAAAATTAGTTTGTTTTATTTAAAAAATGTCACGTAAGAATTTAAATAGTCGTTGTAAAGAGATGGTAGTTTCCTTAATTCATTATTTCGATTTTGATATTTAAAATGGACTCAGGATTTTTTTATATCGTGGCAATTATGTCAACTTCGGTCTCTGTCAATGATAATGACGTGCAACGATATGTAAATTACATGGACTGTATCTTTGTTTTTCCTTTCGTAGTATCAAGTTGATCGTATATACATATTTCTATAATACGCGTCTATACTTTTTTTTTGTTTTTTAAGTATTTCAATAGCGGTATCTTTAGTTATACTAGCCAGATTGTATTAGGACTTTCTTTTTGAATTTTAATTTATGTTTCAATAATTTTTTCTAGTTGTTTTGCTTTGAATAAACTTTTTTTCTCATCTTTTAACATCCACCACTTGATTTCTTTATGATTCTCTTCTATATTTGGTTTAGATTCGCTTTTTACTTCGATGTCCAACACAAGCAACTTATGCCGTTTACTATCTCGGTGACTATTACTTTAGGCCGGCTCCACACTTGGAAGCCAACGTTGGCCCCCGTTCGTCCATTGTATGTACCGACAAAACTGTGTTGGGGCCAATGTTGGCACCAACTTTTTTACGACTTGCTACAACGTTGGGAGCTTTCCGTCGGCTGTTGGTCTTTGCGTTCATATTAAAGGGATTGGCGCAAATGTTGGTGTTGCCGTTGACGCCGACCACACAGTGGCACTACAGCAGTGTTCTAATTGGCGTATATATAATTATACGATTTGTGCATAATTTAGTTGTTGGGTCTAAAGAGTTCTTGTCTTCTTTTTGTTTCTTTTAAAATGCCTGTGCTGACATTTTACACGGCATATATTTTAGAAAATAAGAATTACTTTATCAAACAAAATTTTTATTCCATAACGGCATTAAAAATCAAATTTTCAACATGTAAAAATCGATCTTCGACCACCTGAGCCACCTTCGTTGAGTTGTTTAGGATTAACACTCCGATACACGACGATGGTCTATTAGAACGGGGTATATGCTCCAAAGGTATTTCTTACATAAATAGATGATATACATATCTGCTTTTTCAGTAAAAAGGAATGCTTTTAATTTTGAAATATAAATTATTTTGTCCTAATATACCACCGTCATGTGGTCATGTAACTTTTAAAATATGTACTTCCATATATCGCCTATGGATTAAAGTCACGTTTGATGCAGAATATAGCCAATATAGAGGGCTAAGAAATTTGGAAATTCTTCTTCTTCTTCTTGTGTCGTCTTCTAACGAAGGTTGGCGATCACTTCTTTAAACGCTTCTCGATCTTTTGCAACGTGAAATATCTGTTCAACACTGAGGTTAGTCTAATCTCTGATATTCCTTAGCCAAGACTTCTTCTTTCTTCCTAAGCCTTTTCTTCCCTCTACTCTACCTTGCATGATGACTTGTAGCAGAGAGTATTTATCGTTTCGGAGTATGTGGCCCAGATACGATGTTTTTCTCATTTTAATTGTGTTCATAAGCTTTCTGCCATGTTCAACTCGTCTTACTACTTCCTCATTTGAAACTTTTGCAGTCCAAGGAATCTTCAAAATACGCCTATATAGCCACATTTCGAATGCATCCAATTTTTTTATAGATTGGGCTTTCAGAGTCCAAGCTTCTACCCCATATAGTAGTTGCGACCAAACATAATATTTGACGAACCTCAATCTGATGGCCATACTCAATTTCTTATTTGTAAACATTGACTTAATCTAACTGTAAGTTTATAATTGCTCCGAGATATTTATATTTGTCGACTCTCTCTAGGGGTTTACCCTCCAATGTCCGTTGTATGTCCTGTTGTCAACAGGGTTTTTTGAGATCACCATGTATTTGGTTTTATTTATATTCATTGTTAGTCCCATCTTTTTGCTTTCCCTGTTAATGATTTCCAGGTGAGTTTGTAAATCGTCTATATTCTCTGCCATCGTCTGCAAATCTTATGTTATTAATGATGCTCCCTCCAATCCGTACACCTTCAGTTCTTTCCCATAGGGCCTCCTGAAATATTAGTTGGGAGTACACATTAAATAATTGTGGCGACAGCATACATCCCTGTCTGACTCCTCTTTGAATTTCCATTGGTTTGTCTCACTATCTTCCACCCGTACGACCGCTGTTTGATTGTAGTACAGATTTTTGATTAAATTAATATCCTTGGGATCTAGGTGTATGTGTTTCAATGCATGTATGAGTTTACCATGTTGGACTCTATCAAAAGCTTATTGGAAATCTATATAACATATGAATACGTTTTATTTATATTTCCTGCATTTTTGTAATAGTACCGTCATTGCGCACAGTGCCTCTCTTGTTCCCATTCCACATCTAAATCCAAACTGTGTATTGTCTAATTGTTCTTCTAAATTTGGACATAGAGTTAAATAAAAGAATAAATGAGATTCAGAGCTTCGACGTCATGTTTACACTCATATATTCAGTCTATAGTTGCCAAATATAGATCTAGTACCTTTAAGTAGAGCTGTAGAGAAAATGACGTAAAATAATTGTGTAATTTTGTGTTACTATATTTTCTGCACAACTTTTTAATTTTGTTTATATTTTATGTTTCTTAATTTTATCAAATCTTTTACTCATCCCTAATAAAAAATCTTATGCACTTATTAGCACGACAGTCGCAACCACTGCAATTTCTGTATCTTCATAGGTTTAAAACGACAGATACAGATAAGATATGCCTATACTGAGAATATCTCCTGTGACTGTAAGAGAGACGATCGTGAAGATAAAGGGAAGTACGGAAGGATGGACTAGTGTTCACAACTACATCCGAGCAGTCATTAAAAAAAGAGTCACTAAACTAAAAAAAAAAAACTAAAAGAAAAACACTAACCAAGTCAACGACAGAGATAAGATCTAATTACTGTTTTAATGAAGGTTTTAACTTCTAATTGAAGGTTAAAATAAGTTTTTTGACGTTTAAATCTTTGGAAATTATGAGATAATTCCATAGTAGGGTGATCTCACATCGTAGTGACTGAAAACCAACAAAATACATGCATGTGTGCTAGCAGAACATGAAGCAACTTAAAACATGAGTTTAGTTTCAAAGGTTTCTGTATTTTGGCCAAAGAAAAAAACATTCAAAAACGTGTTTTCTTGAAAATGTGTTTCATAAAATCTCTAGTACATCTAGTAAAATCTTGCATAAATAAAAACTCTGACATGGATAAACTGAGCAACATTTATTGTTATTTACTGGAAAAACATAAAAAAAAAAATAAATATTTACCTCTACATATACACGTTACAATATACCTGTACATAACAGGTTGCATAACATTTAGACAGGTTTTATAATTAAAAATTAAAACTACGCAGTATGGGCCTCTTAGTTCTTGAAAAAAAAAATAAGATAATAAAAACACCTAACTACATTTTAATCATATTGTTTTTTGTTTTTGTTATCTATGTATGAGAGTTAAAACACCATAAAAAGATGGTCATGAAATAAACTTAGTTTTAGTATAATATATTATATAATATATAATATATATTAGTGCTTAGTATAATATTGGTAGTAGTAATTAGTAAATTATTAAGTCATTTGGTGTATTTGTAGTGTGTTAGGTTTAGTTATTTAACAATATGGCTTCTAAGAAGATTGGAACAAAAGTGCTGAGATTAAATAGCCCAGCAAAGGCAATAATTTATAATGTTACTTCATTTATGGAACAAGAGGCGGCATATTTCGAAGCAACCGAAAACCTGTTAATACCTTTAAGGAAATTGACGTAAGTATTATCAATGATATTTTATTTTCTTATGTGTGTGTGAAAGATATGACACGGAAACAAGTCAATCAATCAATCAATCAATTTGTTCAATGCTGAGGTCCTCCCTTCTGCCTTTCGACATGCTTCTTGTATGTGCTGCCCAAAGGTAAGTCGGTCGTCGAAAGTAATACCGAGATACTTGACTGTCCTTTGGGGTCTTATTTCGGAGCCTTGACATTTGAACACTAAGTCCTCCCTTTTCCTTGGTCCTCCTAGAATTATTATCCCTGTCTTGTCTACTGCTAATTTTAAGTCGTTTTTCTCGATCCACGCCGCGGTCGTGTTTATTGCTTTATTTACCTTTTCTGTTATGCCCCAATTCATATCATCCTCAACCAGTAGGGCTAGATCGTCTGCGTATGCTATCGCTTTGACTCCTTGTCTCTGCTTGTGAATTTCTAGTACCCCATTGTATAACATGTTCCAGAGTAAGGGTCCCAGGACTGACCCCTGGGGTACTCCCGCGGTCATTTTTTTCTTTTTCTTCTTGGATATGCATACGGATCGTTCAGAAAGGTAGTCCTTTATTATATTGGACATATATTCCGGAGCCCCGCTTTCGACTATTCGGTCTACTATGAGGCCCCAGTTAGCTGAATTAAAGGCATTTTTTATGTCCAACAGAACAAGAACCACCCATCTTTTCTTGCTTGATTTGGCGGCGTTCCTTATCCAGGTCGCGGCGTCAATTGTCGATCTGCCTTTCCTAAATCTGTATTGTTGGTTGGATAAGACTCTCTCATCTTCCAACATACCTTCCAGTCTCTTCTTGATAAGTCTTTCATAGAACTTACCAAACCAGTCCAGAAGGCATATTGGCCGATAAGAGGCCGGTGAATCAGGGGGTTTCCAGGTTTTAAAAGTAGAACCAAGTTTGCCTCCTTTAAATCCCTGGGAAACTCTTGTTTCTGCAGTAGATCATTAAATATTCTTCTGATCAAACCTGGTTTCTCAGTTGCTACTATCTTTATTGCCTCTGGTGGCAGCCCGTCAGGGCCGGGAGCTTTACCTGTCTTCACTGGCCAGCGGTTTTCACCTCCTCTTCTGTGAACTCCTCTAGCATGGTTGGGAAAACCTTGGTGAAATATTGTATGTCTTTGTTGGGAAATAGGAGTTCAGCTGATCTCATCCTCTGGTCTTCGTCGAGTCTATATGAGGCCATTAGCTTTAAGGTCTTTATTGTGATTTTGTGTGCATCACCCCATATATCCTCGTCGAGTGCTTTTATCAGGGTCTGCCACTTTTCTTTTTTCTCTTTTTTTATTGTATTATTTAATATTTTCTTCAAATCTTTATATGTTTCTTTAAGGTCGAGGTTGCCCTGGCTTCTCGTATAATTCCTTCGAGCTCTGAGGCATCTCTCTTGTAGATCTTCTATCTCATCTGTCCACCAATAGGGGGATTTTTTTTCCATTTTTCTTCTTCTCGGTAGAAAATTTTGCCGCATTTTGTAGAGCTGTTCCAAGTTGGCCTAGGTCAGAAATCTCATCTTCACTTATTTTTCTGACCTCCGATAGGTACTTGTTTTTGATGAAATATGATATTATCGTACCTATCGACCGCTTTATTCCCCCTTTAACCTTTACCTCAAATTGTATATATCGGTGGTAGGTGAAGAACTGATCGTCGAGTACATCCCACCCGTACACCTTCCTGGATAGCCCTTCGCTTGCGAATGTGATGTCAATGTGTGATTCGCTGGCCCCTCGTACGAAGGTTGGCTTATTGTTGTTTAGTACTTGGAGGCCAGCCTGGGCTATCCATTCATTCCAGAGTTCCTTTTTGTCGTTTATTGGGGAACCCCATTGTCTAGACTTCGCATTTATGTCCCCGGCGATCAGTATTTGTTTTTCGTTTATATCGGCACCCATTATTTCATTAACGATTGTTTCGTATCTCATCATAGGGGTATTTGGAGATACATAGCACGCCAGGAGGCAGAAATCCCTCAACCTAATGAGTAAATAATTTTCTCCCCTTACAATGCTCTGCACTCCGACATCCCTATTTTTAATGAGCACCGCTACATTTTTTCCCTCGTCTTGAATCCACCCACCGCCTGTCGTTATCTTTTTGTTAGGTTCGGGTACGATGAGCAGATCTATGTTTAGCTTGCAGGCTTTTGCGTAGATGAGGTCGTGAGCTCGGCGCGCCCTGCCTACGTTTACCTGCAAAATCTTTATACCAGGTTGATCTTTGGGGTTCATTATGGTTCAGTTCCCTGAGGTCGCTTCTGCAGTGGATTCGCGTCTTATATTAAACTTAAAATTATTATAGACTAGGATAAAAAAATAAATAAGTATAGATAAAATCAGTGTATAAATAAAAGTTTTATAAATATATGTATAAATAAAATATATGTATAGATAAAATATATAAATAAAATAAGAAATATGTGTATATATAAAAATTTTAAATAAATAACGTATATGAGTATATAAATATAATAAATTGCATTTAATAAATAACGTGAGTATAATATTATAATACTTGGATGCCTTTATCCATGAAAAGCTGAGGGAGATGGCTTCCTGTCCCGCCGGTGGGCTGTATAGGGGCCCACTCGCGTTCTCCAGGGAGCCACCTCTCGCTTTTTTGCTTTTCTTGTTACATTTACCCACCCTTTTGGGGTTCCCTGTCCCCTCCCCTGCCATACACCCACCCTCTGTAGGCTGGGCACTGCATCCTATCCATTCTATGGCCTTCTTCATTACAGGTGAGGCAATATGAAGTGCTGTCGCACTGCACTGCTGTGTGTCCTGATTTTAAGCAGTTGTAGCAGCACGCTGCCCTGCTCTCACCTTTGCACTCATATGCGCTGTGGCCATAGTGAAGGCACTTGTAGCACCTTGTTGGGGTATATCTTTCCCTGATAGGACATGATACCCAGCCTATAATTATGGAGCTGTATCTCCTCAGTTCTTCAGCTCTTGAGGGGCGTACGGCTACGGTCGCCACCTGCTCCCCATGTTTACCTATTCTTAGCGTCTTGTAGTCAATTTCATTTGTGGGTATTCCTGTGTACATTTTTATGGCACTTTGTAGTCGTTCCTCCGTCACCCCTGGATCCAAACCAGTTATGTTAAAAAAACATTCTTTGCGCCGGATTGCCATATTTATCCCTGTCATCCTTGTATCCATTTCTTTTCGTAGTTTTTCTGCGGCTCCCTTGCCCTTTAGTTTTACTAGGACATCCCCTCCTTCTGTTTTTTTGAGCCTATCTACTTTTACCCCTATCTTTCCGATGTTAATTTTTTGGTTCATTTCCTTCAATACTTCCGTGTACGATTTGCCACCTGTTTTGATTAGGAGGGCTTCCTCTTGCTCGTTCTTTACGCCTTTATCCATGTCTTTACCTCTTACTTGGATTTCCCATACGATGTTTTCTGCCCGGCCTACAAACTCCAGGGCTTTCCGTACCTCATCTTTGTTTATATCATTATTGATAACCACCCTTATTGTTTCAGGTGGCTCTTTCCTTTCCCTTATACGTTTGATGGCCTTCTCGGCCATTTCATACATACCTTGTTTTTTTGGTTTGGCCACATATGTGTAACACTCCCTTCTTTGGCTGGCTATGGAACTTTCATTCCCGTTCTTTATATATTCCACATTTCCTTCTTCGCAGACCTCTGTTAGTTCATGAACTTCCTCCCTTAGAGCACGTATCACGTCTTCTATCCCCCGTCTTTTATATCCTTTTTTGTTATTATAAGGCATTCTTTTTTAGTTATCGTCTACTGTGAGCTTACCTGTTCCCATTTTGTCTTTTCAAATACTTTTTCTTTCCATTTCTTTTTTTGTATTTGATTGAAGTTATTTATATCTCCCCCTTTTTTTAAAGCGCTTATTATTTTTTCTGTTTCCTTTCTTTGTCTTTCTTGCAGTAGTTTTATTTTACATTGCTCACACTTAGTTTCTTTGTCATCCCCTTTTGCCGATTTTTTTTACTTTGGCTGGTCTTAATCTAAATTGTGTTAATTTCCCCTATTAGTTTGCTTGCTTTGGCTTTTTGTTCCCCCTCGATTGGTCCTTTTCCATTTAGAATATCCATTACTTCTTTTAGTTTCCTCTGCATTCTTTCATCTTCTGTCTCCTCTTGGTATCTCTCGCTTTCTCTTTCTTCTTTCTTGAGTTTTTTATTTATCGCAAAACTGTCCCGTTTTCTCTTTTTCTTTTTTTTTTTCATCTCTTCTTGGTCGTCATCGTCGAACAGCGAAGCTGTCAGAATACTTTCCTCTATGTTCTGCCAGTTTCTAATTCCTTGTTCATTTTTCTCTTCTTCCTCTATGTCCACCACATCTGTGATTTCTATTGATAATTCCTCGTCCCCTGAATTTTCTTCTTTTCCTTTGTCTTTTTTGTTGATTTCTCTTAAAATGTCCTCTCCCACCAACGTTGAATAATTTGGAGGACCTGACCTGTTCATTTTCGGATGACTCTTATGCCAGTTAAGCATCTCTTCTTCGAATTTCTTTTGTTCTTCCGCTTCGCTTAATCTGCCGTCTTGCGGCTGTTCTACCCCATTTTCGTTTTCATTCATCTTCATTTCTTCCTTGATAATTTCCTTATATTTTTCACCGTCGTTTCCGTCCTTCTTTTTGTGTGTAAAGTCCATGCAGTTCCCACGAGTGGGGACGTGCTATATGTCCGGCGCGGCAGTGCGCCCTTACTGCGCTAAGGCTAAGTCACTTCGGGAGGTTGCCAGGTATCCCGAAGGGATCGTTTGTGATGCTCTAACCCTCGCATCTCCCATATCTTTGGCACGATACCTTTCACCGTGATAGTGGCGATTTTTTTTATCGAGATTTACTCCTCTAGGCTTTGTTTTGTCACGGTTGTCTCCGGACGCAGTGGCAGTCTGTATGAGCAGGCTGCTTTAAGTTTCCACGTAACTGCTGCCTCCCCTATTACGTGGGAATTGGAATAGGACGTGTGACGGAAAAGGTGACAGGAGGGGAAAACATGTCGACTAATCTTGAGATTTGTTGGGGATTGAGAAATTTTTTTTTGAGACGGAAACAAGTCCATCGGCCACAGAATGTTTTAGTTATGTTTAAAAATATTTTTTTGCTCTTGTTTGTTCATTTTTTGATATATGTATAAATCACTGAAGTTATACTAATTTATATTTCTACTGTCACATCTTTAAATGTAAAGTGGGGTGTATCTGGAAATATGTATTTTGCGAGTTTTCAACACTATTCTCCAATTGCTGTTCCTATTTCAGTCTAATTTTTCATTCCTTGGTATACCTACATGGCCTCTAACCCAAATAAATGTTATATTTAAATTTACAATCTTGTTTATTAAACAACACAACATAGAACACTTCATTTCTTCAAATTTTGTATTTTTTGATTATGTTTTTGAATATTAACCATCTCATATATTGAGTATGTTATTGGATGTTAACCAGTTTTCTAGTAAAAACACTGATATAGATACATTTTTAACAAAAACGGTAGATATAATTCCTTTACAATTTTACTTTCTTAGTATACAAGATTTACTTTCAAAATATTTTAACTATTTCTATTTATTTAAGGTATTTATCTAAAACTAAAGAACAAAGAAATGGGATTTCCCTGGTTAAAGGAATCATTAAGGAAAATCATAATTGGATTAGGCTTTAGGTAACACACTAAAAGAATTATTTAGCCTAACAAATAAAACTATAATGGATAATGTAATTTAAATTGATATTTTATTGGCATCGTTTTAGTTAAACTTATGATGAATATGAATAGTGTCTTATCAAAAGTATTAAATATTTAGATAATCTATTTCGGTTCCGGTTTCCGAAAAACTGTAAACAAAAAATACGATACGATTTTACATTATTTTTGTTTTTAACAAATAAATTGTTCTCACGTCTGTATGTTGTGATACATTTGAAATTTAAAAATTTAATTAAAAATCCTTTGTAATAGGTGCATATTTAAGGCCCAAACGGGCTAAGTTAAAAAGACATAACGTTTTCGGAAACCATGTTCCATCATCGGTGTTCTAGAAAATAGTTAACCACTTAATTAAAAAAAACATAGGTTAAAATTTTGACTAAGGTTAATGAAAAATGTGGTTAATACTTACTAGGAGTACATGAATGTAGCCACCAATATTAAATATATGGGTAAAAACCCGTTAACAGATGTTTAATTACATTTAGTTTTAAAAATACGTTATAATAATTTAAGATTATAGAGTTACCGATGGATTAGGTAACATGGCGACATATGACTCCACGTTGAAGTGGCTAGTCCTGAGACGGTATGTCTTCGAGGACTGTATGAGTGCAACTGATTGGCAATGACATTTGATGACAATATTGTTAAGTTATGACGGAAATTATCACAGAGCAGTCAATGTAGCTGTATGTTTCTACTTAAGACAAAAGCCAACCTTATTTAAAATTGTGAAAATTAAGGGAACTAATATAACAGTATTAACCATCAATGTTGTAGTTTTAAATTTATGTAAATAAGATGATATAAGGGAGAAAAAATTGTATGGTTGTGGTTAGGCAACCAACCATGCATGTATGTAGCAATGTAATATAGAAAATTTTTATTATATGGCCCTTTATGTTTCTTAAACATTTGGTACCCAGAAAATATAAACTAGACACATGTGGAAGGTTGAATTTTAGAAATTTTGATGTTAATGGTTGGATCTAAATGTATTTATTAAGAATTGGAAGTGTTCTTGTATGAATAAAAATAAAACTGTTTTAGTAAATGTTCACGTGTTATTTAACTTTTAACTCAAATATAAAGGCTCTGTATATCAAAAGCAACATTTGGTACCTGGCAAATGTGAAAATTTTGAGTTATAAGTTCATGAACATAAATGTCTGACAAGGTGGTAACAGACTAAAAGGTGTGGAAGTTTTATTGTATTAGCAATTATATGTAATGAACGAAATATTTTTTGATGGTTGGGACATGATTATGTAGTATGTTGATAGTATGATAATCTACTTATAACTTAAGAAAGGTCCTATCTGTCATAAGGCAACACTAGGTACAAAAGAAATAAAAAGGATAAGTTATAAGTTAGGTTTGTTGTAGGTATAAGTTGTCTTAAATTGTGATGATGGTATGGTTGGCTTTGTTGATATTAAGTGAAACGAAAAAGTTTTTGTAGTGTTATCTTTGCAGATGAATAAGTTGTGTAATTTGATTTTATTTATAATGGATATGAGGATCTTAAGGTGTTCGTTCAACTATTGTGTGAAATAAACAAAATTTGATGGATGGGATATGGTTATGTATTATGTTCATCATATAGAACTCAAATTATAACTTAAAAAAAGCCCTATCTGTCATAAGACAACACTAGGTACATGAAAAAATTAGATGGATAAGTTATAAGTTGAATGTGTCTGCGTTGTGTACTGGCCTTAACTTGAAATTGAAAGATTAATAGATGGCTATGTTCAAATTGAGTAGGAAAGAAATTTATGGTTGTTTTGGATGAATGGTGGGTTACTGAACAACTACAGAAAGCTGAGATCACCAGAGGTCCGCTACCAAACCCTAAGGGAATTGTGTGAAAATGTAAAAAGAGGACTAGAGTGTTTGTTAGAAAGGGTTGCTGAATAGTTTAGAATTTTTGGGGGCCTAACAAGAAGCATGGACAGTAATAGATATAGAGGGTTGGACTTGAAGTTTGGTTTAATGAAGAGAAGAGGGGAGAGATGGAGAGTATGTTATGTTGAAGTAAAAGTTTTGGAATGGACTGAAATTTGATGATAAATGTGGATTTTAGTTGAGAGATAAATTAGGGGTGAAAATTATGAGAATAGTTGGCGATGAAGAGGGAGGAAGTCTCGATTGAAGGATACATGACGATTGACACAATTTGGGCTTTTTTGTTTTTCTTTTAAAATTTCAAGATCTTCATATAAATCTAATTTAAGGAAGTTTTTTTGAGGATGTTGTGGATAAGTGAAACGTCTTCTGGGATATTGAGGGTATGGTTGTGTTCTTTGAGATGTTGGAAGAAGGTGGAAGTATTTTCTCTTTTTATGTGTTCTAGAGAACGTGAGCATAATGATCTGCATGTCCTACCTATGTCGGAAGTATTGCAATCTGAACATTTTAATTTATATACTCCACTCCGCCAACAAAGCCAACCATACCATCATCACAATTTAAGACAACTTATACCTACAACAAACCTAACTTATAACTTATCCTTTTTATTTCTTTTGTACCTAGTGTTGCCTTATGACAGATAGGGTCTTTCTTAAGTTATAAGTAGATTATCATACTATCAACATACTACATAATCATGTCCCAACCATCAAAAAATATTTCGTTTATTACATATAATAGCTAATACAATAAAACTTCCACACCTTTTAGTCTGTTACCACCTTGTCAGACATTTATGTTCATGAACTTATAATTCAAAATTTTCACATTTGCCAGGTACCAAATGTTGCTTTTGACATACAGGGCCTTTATATTTGAGTTAAAAGTTAAATAACACGTGAACATTTACTAAAACAGTTTTGTTTTTATTCATACAAGAACACTTCCAATTCTAAATAAATACATTTAGATCCAACCATTAACATCAAAATTTCTAAAATTCAACCTTCCACATGTGTCTAGTTTATATTTTCTGGGTACCAAATGTTTAAGAAACATAAAGGGCCATATAATAAAAAATTTCTATATTACATTGCTACATACATGCATAGTTGGTTGCCTAACCACAACCATACAATTTTTTCTTCCTTATATCATCTTATTTACATAAATTTAAAACTACAACATTGATGGTTGATACTGATATATTAGTTCACTTAATTTTCACAATTTTAAATAACGTTCGCTTTTGTCTTAAGTAGAAACATACAGCTACATTGACTGCTCTGTGATAATTTCCGTCATAACTTAACAATATTGTCATCAAATGGCATTGCCAATCAGTTGCTCTCATACAGTCCTCGAAGACATACCGTCTCAGGACTAGCAACTTCAACGTGGAGTCATATGTCGCCATGTTACCTAATCCATCGGTAACTCTATAATCTTAAATTATTATAACGTATTTTTAAAACTAAATGTAATTAAACATCTGTTAACGGGTTTTTACCCATACATTTAATCTTGGTGGCTACATTCATGTACTCCTAGTAAGTATTAACCACATTTTTCATTAACCTTAGTCAAAATTTTAACCTATGTTCTTTTTAATTAAGTGGTTAACTATTTTCTAGGACACTGATGATGGAACATGGTTTCCGAAAACGTTACGTCTTTTTAGCTTAGCCCGTTTGGGCCTTAAATATATACCTATTACAAAGGATTTTTAATTAAATTTTTAATACATGGTATACAGCCAACTACAGGAACGTAGATTCCTTGTGGATTTGAAATTTAAACCATCATACTTTTGAAAATATATTCTTCAAATTATCTTGAACAAATTACAGGTGGAGAACAACCGAAAACAACAGAAGTGTCCTAATGGAAAAATATGAAATTCTTTTAAAACGAGTAGAATATTTAAAGAAGCTAATTCAATTTCGATCTGAGTGTAGAATCAGAGTTACCGACGAAACATATATACACGCCAGCCATATCACTGGGCAGATCAAAGTGGAAAAACTTTAAAGAAATCAATTTAACCGGATTTATAAAAAATTATACAAGCCAATAAACCACATTCTTCACGAGTTTATGTATTAGATTAGGAGCTTGAACAACTTGGACATAAAGTACTTCGCTTGCCTCCCTATCATCAGGAGTTAAACCCTATCGAAAAAATATGAGCTTTGGTAAAAGGTAGAGTGGTCACTCATAATACAACATTTAACATAATTGATACTAAAAATATAACAAGAACAAAATTTTCATAAGTGTTAATAGAACAGTGGTCTAACATATGTAAACACGTAAAAAAATATGAAGACACTCAAATCGCAAAAGAACATTTATTAGACTCTACGCTGGACCACTTAAAATTTTTATTAATACTGGTTCATCCGAAGAAAGCTTTTTTGATAATGAACATAGTGATTCAAATTCCGGAATAGACGTTTAATTAGTTAAAAAAAATTTTGTGTTGTTGATACCCTTCCTTCCTTCCTGGCAATGTTAATAAATTGTAAGTATTGTGGAATTTGTTATTTATTAAGGTACTCCTAATAGTTTACTCATTATTTTATCGAATGCCTGACTATAAATTTCATAAATATTAAAAACTATAAAAACAAAAATTGACTTATTCATCCTCACTTTAATTGAATATACTTATAAAAATTTATTTTAAAGTTACCGGTTTCCATCCGCCACTGATAGTAACGGTCCGCCCGTCTGCGCGAAACACTACGTCACATTCCCAAACCTAAGTTTGTTGGACTCCACCTAGGCGAAAAATCTCCAATAACGTTAACTGTTAAACTGAGATAAAGAAATAAAAATAAGCAAAATGGTAAACATTTGCATTTAAAAGGCCAGAACAGTGTTCGTACAAGTGAAAAAAGTATTATGTGAACGAAATATTAACAATTACGTGAAAATAAGTCTCATAAAATGTTACATTCCGACATTATTGTAATGAAGTTTGACGCACGCTAAATCGCTACTAAATAAACTTGAAACTTTAGAAATCTGGTTATACTGCAGGCTGCTATGCATAAGCTGTACTGACAAAGTGACAAATGAAGAGGACATGCATTTAAAGACACAACCCAAAGTAGTAAGAATATGCAAATTGGAGTTATTGAGTCCTGGGTGTCGTTCATCTTATTATTCAAGAAAAAATATGTAAAATGGGGGTCTTGATCGAAAAAAAATCAGGGCTTTTAAATAGTGAAAAAATATAAATCATACGTATCAATACACTCACATTTCCTATTGTTAACTAGATTGCAGTATTACGAACGAAGAATTGAAAGATGAAAAACAAACAAATAGGAAATCAATCAACATCACTAACGACTAAGAAAAACTATTCACAAGAACATCATAAAATATTTTGGGTATATTACCAAAGAAATATAGCGACTTTCTAGAAAAGCTTATCAAACGGGTAAAAAAAGAAGAAAAAATACCTAGTGAAAAATCACCTATATTAAGATAACACCGTCATGGATGTTATAGGCTATGCTGATCAAATATTATAAATTGCATGCACATCTGTATATGATTGTATTCAAAGGGCTGGAAATAAAAATCAATGGCATCAAATATTAATTCACATAAAAAAATATTCCTCCATTTTATGCCATCATGCTTGTATGCGAGCGAACGTCTATAAAGAAGAAGAATTGGAAAGCGGATCATAATTATTGAAGTAGATTTGACAGCTGTGCTACTAGATATGAGACAGGCTTTAGTAATTCACTGATAAACACATATATTATCAATGAATAAGTTACATACTAAATATACTTCTATACTATTCAAAAATATAACAATACTTTTTAACCTACTTGTCACCTTCAGCTTTAATTAAAAAGCTTACCGTTTCGTATACCTAGCTTATTGATGCCAGACTTTGTGTTAAAAATTTGCTCTTCTGTAGATAGGAACGTGCATCTATGCGTTCTAAATTCCCATTGGGAAATTTTGTAATTGTCGAGATAGGTGGCTTAACAATCATACCAATTAGGAGATTAGTCGGGAATACAATAACGCAGAATTTACAGTGCGCTATACGGTATCAATAGGCCAGTTATAGTGGTGATATAGGTTCTGTTTGAATTTATTATATAAACCTTTTTCAGCTATAATTAAACTTTAAATTACATGTCAAAAGTGCAATGATAGCAATCAGTATTAACTAATCCACAAAAGACAACAAAAGTGTCGACTCCATCTACATTTTTAAAAATTAAAATTTATTAAAGTATTTTTTGGGAATATTCTGATATTCTGTGTTATTAGTTAATATATTATTAGATTATATTATTATCTAGTATTATATTCTTGCATAAATTCTCTAGTATTAGGGAAAAAGGGCATAAGTCGAGATCTGATTTTTTTTCGGGGGGATTTATTAAAGGTTTCATTCTTTTCGTATAAATCCATTTTTAAATTAAACTTACATTTACACTAATATTATAATATGATGTATATACTAACGTAAGTCTATGAACTAACATTCTAGCCATTAAGTAAAATAATATTGACAAGACAATAGTCTGGTTAAATAATCATGAGTATGGTAATATTCGAATAAAACCTAGAAATACAGGCAAATACAGACACGTAAAATAATGGATGAAGTTTTATTCGCTGAAAAAGAAAGAACATACAAGTAAAATACATTATTTTAAATGTTTATTACGTATGTACCTCTACTAAGTCTGGATTTTCGGCGTCTGGATTCAGGTCTTCTAGAAATGGGTCAACGTAAACTGTTGCATTTGAAGATACAAGTTGGTCACAAAAGCTTTCGTACACATCTGGAATAAGGGATAGTAATTCCAAGAAATCATCTTTCCTGGCCTTGGAAACTGCAAACGGTTCTGTATATTTTTGTTATTTGCAGTCATGTCATAGAAATTTTCATTTTACACTATCCTGTTGGATTGTCGGAAAGGGTTGGTCGAGCTACTGATGATGACTATCCTGTTTTCTTTTTACAGAAACTTTTTAACAAGGCTGCAAAATCATAAAAATCATCTTGTTATTTTAAGCGCTTGGAAAAGTTTTTTTTTTATTTTGTGCATCATCGTATTAAAGTCAACTAATCATGTGGATGTGATATTTGCATGACACAAGAAATTTGTGATTTATTTTCTATAACGAATTTTTAATTTGAAGAACAGTTAAGAACATACTTGCTACGTAGAAATTCTTTTTTTGTCCACTGCAAGTACAAAATCATTGTCTTCATTTCGAGTGGAAAATTCATAAGCACCTTAAACAGACAAGAACCAATTTCGTTTACTCCTCTCATTGCCATTGACTCGTGCCATAAATAACATGAAGCGAAACCATTTCGACAATTGTGTATTGTAAGATTGTAGGTCCAATATTTTCTTTTGTAAAATAAAACCGATGTTTCTAAAAACGGTGTCGGAAGACACTGTTGTATTTCAAATGTATAGCATAACACTGTGTGGTTTTCCATTGATAATTTTTTGTTTTTACTTTTACAAGGATATGCTAAGTTGGCTTCTTCATGATGCTTTATTTGTTGTTCTTTAAGTGTATTTTTGTTTTCCTTATCATTGGCGATAGTCAATTTCATTTTCAAAACTTCACAGTTGTGACATACATCAGTTTTTGGCTTTTTAAAAGCCAGGTTAAGCTTGTGAAACACGACTTCCTAAATTTTGCGACAAACTGTCTCAGCTATGGCTGCTGTGGTAGTCTATACATTTTAGTGAAATTGAGGTCAACAGGTAAATAACCCCTACTATTCACTCGGCCTATATAATTTCTTTCTTGGGGACTGAGTTTATAATATGGGTTCTAACTTGTATTCGCTCAGGAGACGTTTTGTTTTTGGGTATACACTTTTTGCGATTATCTCGTCTTTGACTACTCCAGTTGCACTTTGCGCCTTATTTTTAGGTGTGTTGCGAATAAACGTTTCGGATTTATCTGACGTTCTTTGAAAAAAAAAAAAAAGACTATTTAAAGAATTATTGATTTTTATAAACATACCTAATATTACATATAAACTCAAATTTTGCAATAAAATTTATTTTTACAGATGAAACAGTATTAAAGAGTAACATACCATTATTTTGCTACAATCATCTTCATAATTCTTTTACACCTTTCTGACAGTTGTACGTTCGCAAAAACACAACTAAATACAAATTTTTATCACTGAAAAGGAATACGTTTGTTATTATAACGGGTCATACGGAACTAAGTCAGCATCTCATTGATAAGTGTAAGTATACGATTGTAACGTTGCCGTGGTAAAAAGACATTAGTACCTATAAGTCCGTTTGTCCAAACAGAACCGGTTTTACATGACTTGTACCTATTAGATCAATACGGATTAAAGCTGTTAGAAATACAATAGACTTATGCCCTTATGTCCAAGATTCCACTAGACAATCAATTATCCGATGAAGTCCCAATACACAGAGGAGTAAGACAAGGTAGCATACTCTCGCCCTTGCTATTTAATGCGTACTCAGAATATCTATTTCGAGAAGCTGTGGGAGAACCGACTGATGGCGTGATTGTTAACGGTGAAGTAATAAACAATCTAAGATATGCAGACGACACTGTCCTTATTGCGGATAGTGCTGAAGGATTACAAAGACTGATAGATCAAATAGTTAACATCGGTTGAAAATATGGAATAAAACTTAATAATAAGAAGACGAAAATTATGATCATAAGCAAAAACCAAGATACAGATGCAAAGTTTATGGCAGACAATGAGGTATTAGATAAAACAGACAGCTGGGATTACTCATACGAGATTAAATGTAGGATAGAAAAAGCAAGGAGTGCCTTTAAACACATAAAGAAAGTTCGCTACAATTTAACCTTGAACTTACATCTCCGACTTAAAATCCTTAACTGTTATGTGTTTTCTGTTCTTATGTATGGAGCAGAGGCATGGACACTCACTGATGCTTCTTGCAGATGGTTGCAGTCTTTCGAGATGTGATGCTATCGTCGCATGCTTAGAATATCATATGTACATCATATAACTAGCGACGCAGTAATGCACACTTTACAAAAAGAACCTGAAGTCTTGAAATGAATTAAAGAGAGAAAGTTAGCATACTTCGTATATATAGTGAGAAATGAAAATAAATACAGAATCCTACTATTGATATTAGAAGGAAAAATAGAAGCAAATAGAGGACCAAGACGCCGCCGAATATACTGGCTTAAGAATTTGAGACCGTGGACAGGTATGACCACCACAGACCTATTTTCAACAGCTACTAATAAAATACGATGGGCCATTGCGGTAGCCCACATCCATAGAGGATAGGCACTAGCAGAAGAAGAAGTGTACTTAAATCAATATAGTAAAAATTTGGCTTATGCTCTTTTTCCTCAACATTACAGAATTATAATGTACAATTTAATGCCAGAATTTGTTTATATACCTTATTACTGTTTAATTCCTTAATGTTTTTTGTTTTATACTGATACGTAATAAAAGTGAATTTTAAAAGACATAATATTACGTAATCAACTAGTACAGTGAAGTAGCTAGCAATATAAATAGATTACCCTTAAAATGTTGTAAGATACATCAGTTGTAATATTTTTTTACAATTTAATATATATTATACTATATTCATTTCTTGGAGGTATAAACCTGTGTAGAAAAAACAGATCCTCTTATGTTAAAAAATTAAATTATTTTACATATAATATAATACAAATATTATATGTAGTACGCAAAACGTAATAATGTTTTTTTATTTACTTTATTTCTTTAAATAACAAAGTTATATAGCAAGAGTAGTACAATTAAATATCAAACGTACAAATATCGTAAAGCAAAAAAAAAATAAAAATAAAGAACAAAACTATACAATAACCTTTTCCAGCAGATGATCTTAAACTTTCACTTTAGCCGAACAGGATACAAAATGTGTCCCTGTTCGAAGTTGTGTGTCACATACATGTTAAGGGATTTTATTAACCATTTAAAAGTGATCTATTTAATGAATAAAAAATCATTGGTATCAAACTATATTTAAGTATTAAACCTCACAAAGAATACATAAAATTGTTTTTGTGGCTCTGTAGGTACTACCAGCTTGATAGCATCTACAACAACTGTCTTAAGTAGATTTTTATTGGGCCGTTATACTGCCTTTCAATTTTATTTGGCAATATAATTGAATCTCGAGTTTAAATAAAAAATTTCTTCTCTAATCGTATTTTTTCTTCAGGTGTGAATGCTTCCTTGTCCAAATTGTATAAGCACTTAAGGCAGCTATGTCCAACATGATTATTCTATATTCTATATTCTATTCTATATTCTATATACTGTCATTCATTATGATATTCAGAACTTAACATTATAAGTAGGTTTTCTTTTTCTGGACACGTAAGAGACTAGAGTGATATTTTTGGTAAGCAAAAACCGAAGACCATCCTGTCTTGTCTTTATCTTATAACAGTGGCAGGATTTCTCGCTTGCTTTGTCAAGTGTGCCACACAAAGTCAGACTGCCTTTGGTCAAGACTTCTCCGTTATATTTTAAAATTTTTATTAAACATTAAAATTATTTTGCTTTAATCGGAACTTTAGTGTAAATTTAACAGAAAAAGAATTGTTATACTTAACAATCCTCCCCCTGAGTCCTAATCCCTTTTGGGATGTGGTGACATCATCAGGCCTTTACAGTTTTTTCACGATTTCCCTCCATCCTTCTCTGTCCTGGGCTAGTTGTTCGGCTCCATGTAACCCTTGATTAATCAATATTTTTGTTTGATCTGCCCAATCGCTTGGATATCTTTTCCTATGTCTCTTTCCTTCAACTCTACCCTTGACTATCAGTTTTTCTATCGTACCTATTCTTCTAGCAATATGGCCAAAATACTGGAAATATCTCTGTTATATTTGTTTAAGTAATCTATCCTTTACTTTAAGTTGTTCAATGTGCGATGATCAATCCACGATATTCTTAAAATACTGCGATATACCCACATTTCAAAAGCGTCCAGTTTATTTTTATCCGCTTTCTTTAAGGTCCACGTTTCGGATGTATATGTGGCTATGCGAAAAATGAGCGCCCTTACCAGCTTTAGTTTTGTGTGTATTTTTATGATAGAATTTTTCCAAATTGCTACCAGTTTCATCATAGCTGTTCTAGCAATAATCAACCTTCTACGTATCTCTCTGTCACACTCTCCAACATTTGTTATTCGGTACACCATGTATATGAAACTATTTACTAATTCAAAGCAACCAATAGCATTAATGTGTTATTCTTGATCAATTTACTAATGCTTGTATTTTGAGTACGACTTCCGAAGTAGAAATTGAAACGTCAATAAACGTACTTTAATCTTTAAGTATGGCTTATTCTCATTTAAATTGTAATTAATGTATTTCTAGTTAAGATATACCTATTTGTTCAGAATTTCTGAAAAATTGTTTTCTTAAATCAACCAATATCTTGATATTAGTTGGTTGCCACGAATCCTTTTGATCCTGGTCCAAAAATTTAAGCGTTTCTACAGTTTAACATAACAGTTTGATATAATTTCTCTATCATGTAGGTTTTTTTTATTTTTCCTCAGTAAGCTTTTGTATACTTTTTTGTAAGAGACGTATGAATTGAGATGCTCTGAGAAACAAGAATTTTGTTTACAGATTTGTAGTCTACTTTTACATTTTTTAATAATTTGATACATTCATGTTTATACCAGGGCTTCTGTATTTTGGTTATTATTATTACTATTTATTTTACAAATATTAATGTTCAATTAGTGGCAGTTTCGTTTACCGCGTCCAAAAAATTATTATTGTATGCAGCGTCTATTTTGGGTCTAAATTTAACTCTAGGGGAATTTAGCATGTGTGATTTATAAGACATGTCTTGTTTCTTTGGAAGCTTTAAAACGTATAATTTAATGGTAATATTATGATTTAAAGCGGGATCTTACTATAATATTATCTGAGCTTGCATGTTATTGTAAAGTGATCAGAAGAACAAAGGATTGTATGAACCTGTAAATCGTCTACGACATTCAAGTAAATAATTAATTCATCCAAATTAAATCATATACACTTTTTCCTTAAGAATTAGCAAAAGTGAATTGAGCGGGAGAGTCTGAAATAGCTCTTTTGTTTATTACAGGAAAACCGCTTGTATTCATGAAGTAAGAAAGAGTTCTGCTTCTTGTATTTAAATTCTTATCACGGCTGGATCTTACATCAAACAAATTAGTATTTTCGAGTTGTTCACTAGGCAAAGAATCGAGCTCTTTATTACGTGAGTTAAAATCGCCACCAATGATTATAGGTATATGATTACATTTTTGCGGAATATATGTTAAAGCAAATTGAAATATCTCCAGAGTTGTGCTTAAATCCAAACTACTCTCAAAATATACATTGCAGATGATAAATTTGTGTTTTAGAAGACCAACAAAATAGAAAATCCACTATGACGAGTTTTTAATTAAATATGATTTAAATTTATTACTAATAAGTATCATCAGTCCATCGTAATATTAATTCTGTCGTCAAAATGTTTTAATAATTTTGGAGCCAGGTTCATGTACCAGTTACTCCTCCTTTTTGCGTGCTTTTATTTTGAACAATGAAAATGTTAGTTTCTAACAGTTTCTAGTTATGTCTCTAAAATACTTTATTGTGACATATAAGTATGTTAAATGTATGTATGTTAATGTTAAAGTATGAGCGTAATACTGAACTACTTTTCTTCAATAATGTTAACGGCAGCTTTAGACGAAGGGAGGAAATTTTAAATGGTCGAGGCTTATCGATAATCTTAACTAAATAGGTGCCAGTGCTAATGAATTTACTTATTTCGGAATCTAAGGACACTAAACATCAGTTGCACGTTTTTAATCAGCAGAAGCGTTTCGTTTAGTGCCTCAATCTCATTTACACATCTCGTAATAGTTGCTGCATAGGGAGACAATGTTGTACTTAAGTCATCGACTTTAGTGGTACACTATATCAGGGACGCCGAGAGAAAGGACACTGTATAGTTGTCATTGGCTTGGTAGGTGCATTCTGCAGACAAATTTCACAAGACCACAAGAAATACAGGACCTCATTGAACAGCAAATACGAGTATCCAACTCGTGAATGATTTTGTAGCAGTAGTTGCATTCAGGATTTATTTCGGACATGATACTATTAGTCATTAACACTTACTAATATTGATGTTTGAAGTATAATAATATAAATTTTTAAAAATTTAAAATGTTTTTTTTTAATTTTACTTACCAGTTTTTACACTAATTATTGGTACTTTAATTTATCAGTACAAACACAGTTGATTTGGTTCACATATTTGAGATTATTAATGTAAGTGCGAACTATATAGACACACGTCAGAACACTATGGTGTCACGAGGACTACTCCAAATGAAAAGTAATTGGAAAAACTTATTATTTGTTATTTAAATTTTTTATCAATTAGATAAAGCTACAATACAATATCAATTTATTTCAAAACAGATAAAAAATATCGACAGTTAACATAAAATAATATAAAATACCCTGGTGGCTAAAAATGTTTTAAATGGGGAGAAAAACAGTGAGAGGGAGCCAAAGTAGCATCTTGAGACAGTTTATGGCATTAATAATGGCAGAAGTCGCTTAAGGGAACCATATCAACATCAGTTCGGTTTGTAGGGGGCAAAAATATTGAAAATGTAGCTTTTATGTACATATCTTAAAATATTGAAACTACGCAAAAAATATTTTTGACTTTATACCTAATCTTATATACTAAAACGCTAAGCCCTTTTCTTGTCCACCACTTTACTCAAAAACCATATTAGGTAATTAAAATATTTTTTCGGAATATTATTAGTATTACGTATGATATTGGCAATATATACTTTTGGTACAAAAATTCACTTCCGGTTTTAAGATGACCGGAAGTTAAAATTTATTTTAAGTTTTAGACCCCACAATGTATATATTATGGATCAAAAGGTCTCGTCGAGACGAATCTTAATATGTACTTCCGGTTGCGATCCGACATCGGAAGTGACCCGAAACGCGCATAAAACGTCAATATAGAGCAAATCTGACACCGGATTCATGATCAGCATGCAAAATTAACTGCTAAATGATATCCATGTCGACATTTGATGAACTAAAAATTGCATTCCGGTTTAATATTATTACACTTTTTACTTGAATTATTATTGATGAATGTTATGTATATTCTTGCTTATATTGTTTGTATAAATCTCTTAATTTTTCTAGCAAAATAAAAATTTCATTTAAAAAACTCGATGTCGAGTTGGTCCTCTAGTATTATAACGAAAATGGTTAAGTATTACAATTTATTTAAAAACACGGCTGGAATTATTTATCAGCCATGAGTTATTAACACGATCTAAACTCCTTATAGGTTGGTTTTATTAATTATAACTTTTCGGTTGTTGCTCATTTTTATACAGGATGCTACAAAAAATATTTAATAATATCAAAAGAGGGAAGTTTTAAAATAAGTTTAATTAAAAAAAATTGATAAACCGAAATGATAAACTAATAAAAACATTTATATTTAATAAAATATAATTAAAATTTCGGCAAATAGTGTGTTTTTCGAGAACTATAAAACATTTAGATATCCTATCATCTTTGCTATCCTATTATCAAGAGTACAGACTTTATAAATATTTCATTTGGTTAAAAAATAGTGTTTGCAGCTTTTAGGATGTGTATTGGATATAAAATGAATGTCTGCTAGTGACAGGGTACAAGCAGTAAATCACTGACTGATAAAACCGTCCTTACAGCAGAAATTCTGATCTTCACAGAAAAATTTAAGCAGGTGCTAGGTAATATCGAACTTTGTTGACGTTAGTCGTGTGTTGTTCAAATCATGCTGGACATTATATTGATAGAAACAGCATTCAGACATAAACTATTTTAAAATACAATTGACAAAATGCCCCTGAGGATGATCTTGTGATCGAAAGTACTTGGGCAAGATTTAATTAAATACTGTGTTCGATATTTGCCTTGTGTACCATCAAAGTTTATTTTAAAATAATTGTAGACTATAGTAGCGAGAAGACATTCTCCAACGTAACAGAAATTATGGCATGTATCTCCTGATGTGAAATATTCGTTAATCAAACAAAGTCTTCGATAAGATCTTTAGGAAAAGACTATTCAGAGAAAACGTCATTTCAGGCTAGAAAAATCAGGATATGGTCTTAGGCTCGTGCAAACTTACAGGTAGAGGTATTTAAATCATAGAAGCGCTTAAAAGATTCTTTTAACAGCTAATTACATTTAAAAATTTTTTTTTTTTTGATAATTTTGTTGGAAACGGAAACAAATTTCTATTCTTATCTACACTAAATCTTATCTTAAATTACTATATACAATTTATTTACACTGATATCTTAAAATTTTATTCAGATGGATCTTTTTATTTATTTTTCGTTGCTTAAATTAGCCAAATATATGGCCTAGGAGGACAAATTCGTTAAACTTCCCGTATTCAAATCGGTATCAATAAAGTGTTTTGACTCATTTCGACCTATCCCAGCCTCATCAGACACTTGGGCTTATACAAATTCAAACACGGAAAGTAGAACGAATGTCTCCTAAAGCTTCACCACTGCAGTGGTTTGCGAGCAGAGGCGCCACCTGCTTTGGCGGCCGTGAACGAAAACGACATAATCACATCGTTTTCTACCTCTGGGCTATGCGAAATGTGTAAAGAATAAATCTTTTAGCCAAAACTATAATAAATTTTTTTGGCCCGTACTCTACCTTCTAACATGATTTGCAATAGTTTTCATCTTTCACCCCTTAAACATAATCCAAGTATTATATTTTCCTCTCTTTGATCGTAGCAGATATTTTTGTTTACTCATGCACCAAATAACCTGATGATCAGTAACTTTTTGTATCTATGGAATTATTAGAATCCGTCTGCTCCTCAAACATACATTGTCTTATATATATGAAATGTATATATTCTATTTCAGAGTCCTTTGTCCAACACTCACAGCCATAGATCCAGACAGAGAAAACGTAACATGTGATTATTGTAGTTGAGAGCTCCAGACTAAGATCTGAATTTGCCTACCTTTGCCAATTTTCGCATGATTCATATAGTTTATACAATATTTTTATGGTTTAAATGGTCAATCATTAAATTTATTTTAGTAATTTTGTTTGCTGTAACATTTTTATTCAATAAATTTTTCAACCGTTTACATGCTTCTAGATAATTATGAGATTCACTGTTTTCTATTTTTAATGCAAAATCTATTAGTCTTACCCTGTATCTCCTAAAAATGTTTAAAAATTCTCATTTTATATATTAAAACATCTGTTTAATATAAAAAGAATAACGTGAGGAAAAATCGGTTTCAATTAACGTTTTTGTGCTGGACACTCTAATGGACGTCTAAAGTGACCGGATGTGCCATTAGAGGGCTCTAATGAATTGACGTTGAGGCCAACTTGTCTTTCTATGTGATTTTCCTTTTTCACATTTACTCAACCTTAACAATCAAAGTTAACTTCGACGTTTTTTGGAGTTAATTAACAGCTTAAAGCCAATATTCAATGATATATAAAATAAAGTGTAATGTGGAAACCAGTAAATTAAATAACATGGTATTTATATATTTCAGTCATTATTTATAGCTTTTATGAATAAAAGTAAGTTACTGTTAGTAGATACTACTCCTATGGGTTATTTTATGTTATTGCTTTAGACTGTTTTTTAAATGTAAATTACTCCCTATTTGTCTATATTTTTTCAGAGATTCTTAATTAAACCTCATTTTCTCATGACGTTATTATACGCACTTTCTGTTTAGCTTATCCAGGATACTTATTTTTCTTTTAGTCCAATTTATGAATTTATGGAAACCTAATTTCCACATATTCTGTAAACATATGCCTACTGGTCTAATAAAGTCTAAATTTTGATAAAATGAAAGGATTATATCGAGCACAGTTTTATAAATTAAATCTTGTCAAGTACTTTTGCTTCAAAGAGTATCTTCAGGGGCATTTCGTCAATTTTGAGGTATCCAACAATCACAGAATGTCAAACATAAAATTATTAAATTAAAACATTCTCTGTCCCGTTGCCGACCAGAATGTAGCCTCGACTATTTTTTAAACAATTTTAAAATTTTTGTCCTTGTTTAGTGTAGTGTTATGTACAATTTTATGTTTAATTTTATGTTAATGGCATTCTTGGATTGTTGGATGGTCCAAATTTACGAAATACCCCTGAATATCCTCTAGGAAGCGAAAGTGCTTGAACAAGATTTTATTAATAAAACTGTGTTCGATATATGCCTTTGATTTTATCAAAGTTCATTTATTCGAGCATTGAACCTTATTTCAATTTAATAAAATATATTTAAAATAAACATCATAAAATAGTGATATTATTTTTTATTCTGTGTACTAGGGTACATATACTAACTGTTTGTTTACATAATTTTTATTTAAAAAGAAATAAAAGTAGAGATAGAAGAAAAAGTATTTGAAAAACAAAAAATATAAATCAGAGTTAGATTAAAAGAAAATAAAAACATAAGCGACAAAAAATATTTTAAAAAATCCGTAGAAATTGTATTCTGCTTATACACTAGGGTGCAAAATTAGGCGGACACTTGGATTTTTTTGTTTTTTGTTGGTGTTTAGATAAAAACTTATTTAATTTGTTTGAATTGTATTTTATGCCATATAAGCGATGACGTTTTGTTAATAATGTGAAAGAGTGGATTAGTATTATTTAAGTTTATTGAGGTACTGTACCTCAATAATGTAAGTTCGACTGTAGGTTTTTGTATTGTATCTTGTTTAAAACTTACATTAAGTAAATTATGACACCGGAAAGAGTAGCACTAGCTGTTGCTTAACAGGATGATGGGCGGAGCATTCGTTACGTCACAAATTCGGTAAAAAGTTTTCGAAATACAGTGTTTGATGCAATACAAAGATTTCGGGAAACAGGACAATACACCAGTAGATCAGATCACGGTACACAAAGAACCACAAGTTAAGTTAAAGATTGCTTTTTTAGGTTACAAGCGTTACGCGATCGTAAATTATCAGCGCCAGTATTTTATACCGTTCGAAGAAGCTTAAAATAATATGGATTAAGATCCAGAGTACTTGTCACGGGACCTCTATTAACAGCAGATCATCAAAGGCAACGTTTACACTTCGCTCGTGAACATCTAATTTTTGTGTTGAAGACTGAAGTGCTGTGCTTTTCACGGATTAATCAAGAATTGGCAGATACTCATCAGATGGGTGGCTTAGGATATAGAGAAGAACTGGTGCCTATCATCACAAAGTTGTTTTACTCCGGGAGTTCAATTCGTTGGAGGTGGTGTAATGGTGTGGGCAGACATTTCCCTAGAGGCTCATACAGAATTTGTTACAATTCAAGGGGGCAATTAAGAAGCTCAACGGTATATTTATTAATGTTAGGAAGATCATGTACTGCCATTTGCCCCATTTGTTGAAAAAAACTTTCGTCTGATGTAAGATAATGCCCGTCCACACATCGTAAGAATAACACGGGCTTACTTAAATGAAGTTGGGATTCATTTATTACCATGGCCCGCAAGGAGTGCAGATTTAAATACAAAAGATCATGCAAAGGATATTCGACTGGGACTACGTATTCGAGGTAACCATGGTTAGTTAACAACCATAAATGATTTGAAGCAAGCAGTTCGTGACGAATGGGAGCAAATCCCTCAAGACTCAGACTTTTGTGCCAAAATCCGAAATATGCCTGATCGAATGAGAGCCGTAATTAGGGCTCGTAGGTCGTGGAGGTAATAAACTCTACTAAATATCGTTTTCCAAAAAAATGTTAATATTTAAAAAATAATAATTTTTGTTTAGTTGCAGATTTTCAAATTTTTTAAATTTCTTATTGTGTTTTTTATTTGTAACAATCTTGAATAAATTTGACTTTTAAATTTGGTTTTTTATCAAATACTTAATTGGGAACCTCTTACTTAATTTTAAACGCCAGTTTTTAGGAAATATCTGGGTGTCCGGTTAATTTTCCACCCCAGTGTATGTTTTTGTTGCAAATATAGGAAAAATATAAAATACATGAACACCATGGAAAATGGTCTGTAACCATTTTAGTCCAAAGTCGTCTGGATATCATTTAATATCTGTTAAAAGTTGATATTTGCCATTTTTTATGATTCTCATCATTAAATCACTTTTATTCATCGGTCACTATGGAATTTTCATTAATTGAGCCTAGCCTTCAAAACCTATAGAATGCAATTTTAGTTATTGGTTTTGGTAATAACTGTAATACAGTTGAAATATGCCTAAACAAAGCTGAATTTAAACTTTTACATTAAAAAAATCTATTCCATCCAATACTGCCTTCTTGGATCTCCCGCACCGTGCGATCGCTTGTAATGTAAAAGTATAAATTAAGCGATTTTGAGCATATTTCAAATGCCTCATATTTGTTGTCAAAACTCAAAATCGAAATTTTATGTTAAAAGTTTTGAATATTAGTCTCTAACAATAAATTTTTATTGCGACCGGCCAATACAAGTAATAAATTTTGTTGATATCATGAGAATAGTCAAAAACGGTAAGAATTACATAACGTTTATATATTAAACAAATTTATAGAAAATGACGTCATTTGCGGCAAAATAAAAAAAAACATAAGAACGCTACACTCTTCATTTTTAAAATGCAGTTCTACTTTCGGCGATAGATAAAAATTTTATTTAAAAAGGATTTGGCGCTCTTAAATTCCTTTTAAAATCGCAGGTCGCTTCAAGCGTTGTTTCAGAGAATGGCTCATTATACATAAAAAGTACTAATTAGACATGTTTGTATAAAATCATCTCCCTTATTTTTTTTATTTGAAACATTTTTACGGTGTACAAATTATTGGTAAATCGATTTTTCTCGTTTTTCTCCTCTTACAAGACGGGTTTTTTGGAGGAAGCCGGAGGATAGGTGTAGTCAACTTTTTTGTGTATTTTTTGAGAAGGAAAAAAGACATTTTTTAGTACCATTTGGCTTGTTTGTATGATCTTGAGAGGTCCAATTTCTGACGACTGGACTATTTCTTATACCACAATGAATGTTAAGACAAAATAATTAAATTTTTTAGAGACCTTTAGAGTCTCTCCATTGAGCTAGATGTTATCAACCAGAATCTTTTAATCCCTTTAAATCAAAAAACATCAATTAGAAACTCTTGCTATAAAACTATCTATAAATTCAAAAACAAAAATGTTCCATCACCTTCTACTTCTTTTAATAACTCTACTCCCAACATTCCATCGAAAACATCAAATAACTCATTATCCATCAACCCACCTTGTACTTCTCAAAATTATTCATTCAATCTTTCTTTTCCACAATTTTCAAACAAAAAACAGAAAGACCAACTTAAAATCCTCAAGTCTATTCAAAATAAAATTAAATCCCATAATCTTATCATTAGTAAAGCAGACAAAGGCAATTGCCTAGTCATTTTAGATCAAAACTCATATAACGACAAGGTCACTACATTTCTTTCAGATAACAATTTCACTTTACTCCCGAAGATCCAACATAAAAGTTCATTAACAAAATCAAAGCCACCAATAAACTTTTCACAGAATTTCTTTCAGAACACGACGCTCCATATTATAAAATACCTAGTAACCCATTAACACGCAGATTGAATGGTTTACCTAAGATAAACAAAGAGGGCATTCCCATTCGTCCCGTTGTTAGTTTCATAAATACACCAGTTTCTATTTTGTCAAAATTCATATTGAATCTCTTTAACAACATGACGAACTTCACCCCTCGCTTTTCAGTCAAAAATATTATTCATCTAGTCAACAATTTTCAACAAATAAATCTTCATCGTAACATCACAATGCTTTCATTCGATATCAGCAACCTATTTACTTTAGTCCCCAAACAAGAAACTATTAATCTGGTTAACTCTCTTCTACGAGCAAATTCTATCACTATGTCTACCACGAACTTAATTATTTTAATTATTACAAACTTGTCTAGCTTAAGACTTTTCTATAGTAAATTTGTTTTCAATAATAAATTTTATAGACAACCTCATGGCTTAGCCATGGGTAGTTGCCTTTCTCCTCTCCTAGCTGATATATTTATGGATCACTTAGAATTCACACACATTATGAAAAATCCTGAAATTCTTTATTGGTTTCGATATGTTGATGACTGTTTAGTCTTCATTTCAGGTAACTCGAATTCAGCTGATCTGTTACTCTCTAAAATAAATCAAATCCACCCAAACATAAAGTTCACTATTAATTTTCTTGACCTTACCATTACCAGATTAAACGACCATTTCGATATCAGCATCTATAGAAAACCTACACAAACCGACCATATCATACCTCTCTCTTCAAACCATCCAATGTCACACAAATATGCAGCCTTCCATAGTTACATTCATCGCCTGTTAACAATCCCATTATCACAATCCAACTACCATACAGAACTCAACATTCTTAAGCAAATAGCATTCAACAATGGGTATGAACCCAATCCCATTAATAAACTTATACATAAGAAACAACTCAAATCATTGAGAGAGACTGCGTTCCGCAGAGACTTGACCATCAAACCTCATTATGCTTCTTTACCATACCTTCAAGAACGTCTTTCTGGAGATATTAGATATATCCTAAAAAGATCTGTTGAGAATACCCACATTTCTTTTAAAGTCCCGAACAATCTAGGACAATGCTTAAACAATACAAAAGATCCTATCAACTACATGGATCGTAGTGGTGTTTATAAATTACAGTGCTCTGATTCTGATGCTACATATACAGGGTGAGTCATGAGGAACTTTACTACATACTTCTACCATATGTAGAGTCTATCAGGGAGCATATCATGTGGCCACTAAAAAATGTCAACTCCTTTTCTTTAATAACTAACAGGGTGATTTGTGTAATTGACCATTTATTTCATTTTACTGTAGTGTTTAAACGGCTCATTTGATTCTTTTAATTTTTGCATGATACAGTACGCTACTATCAAGCATTCGACTGGCATTAGCTAAACTAAACAATTCCAGGACTGGCTTTGGACAAATTAATTTAGGGATTCGTATTAAATATTACACCCTGTATATATTTTTTTTTAAAATGCAATAAGTGATTTTCAAACTACATAAATAACCAATGAAAACGACATATGCGACAATGTTGTCGCACTTTTATTAAATTTTTAGTGAACGATTAAATCTAACCAAAAATAGAACAACCATAATGAAGTATCAAATTATAAGGTATTAATTTAAACAAATGCTATAAATTTCAAACATTTTAATTAAAATGAGTTCCTACAACATAATCTAATACGTAGAAAATTAACATATTTACTGTCACTTTGTATTATCTCTACGATAGAATCAATTGTTTTTCAATTTTAAATTTTTACTCATAGATTGTATTGGGGCATTATTTTTAATAAATAATAAATTAAATTGATTAAAAAGTCAAACCTCTTGTATGTATTAGTTTTTGTTGATTGTAAATGATTAAAAGTTTATGTCAAATAATAATACATTGCATCAACTGTAGTAAATAAAAATAAATCTAAAAAAGTTTAAAATGAAGGTTGGCGTTGACCGTTTGACGTTTCTTGATATTTTATACCCATTGTCATTATTGTCATTATCAATTGTTATTTATGTGTACAAGAATACATATTTCTTCTGTCATATCTACGTTAAGTACATTGTGTTAGTTTTGGTAGAGCTTTTGTTATTTTCGTTCAAAATGCCACATCAGTTTTTGACCACAGAATATGCAGACATAATATTTGTTTATGGATTCTGTAATGGGAATGGTAGGTCTGCTAGTAAAGAATATCGCAGGAGATTTTATAATCGTCGAACTCCCAGTCATTCAATATTGGGTAAGTTTTTAATTATTTGCGAGAAAATGGCACTTTTCCTAGTGGAACAACAGAGCGACATGTAGATGAAGCGCAGGAAGATAACATTATGGACGCCCTTACTATGAATATTAATAACCGACAACAATCAATTGATAGAATTATACATTGTTGTAATACTATTAGAAACGATCCCCAGTGTATCCGTAATTCAATACGTCAATTAACAATTCGGCAACAAAAATGTGTACAGACTGCAGGGTTCCATTTCGAAAATCTATTGTGAATTATTTTTATTTTGTTACCATTATTGTATCTTTTCCAGTTCTAATTTATGGGTTTATCATAATTATGTACATATTTTTAGTTTTTATTTAAATTGTTCTTCGTCATTGTTAGTAGTTACTGTTTTTTGTTGTGCAGTGACTCAGTTTATCATTTCAATTAAAATGTTTGAAATTTATAACATTTGTTTAAATTAATTACCTTATAATTTGATACTTCATTATAGTTGTTCTTTTTTTGGTAAGATTTGATCGTTCACTAAAATTTTAATAAAAGTGCGACAACATTGTCGCATATGTCGTTTTCATTGGCTATTTATGTAGTTTTAAAATCACTTATTGCGTTTTAAAAAATATATATACAGGGTGTAATATTTAATACGAATCCCTAAGTTAAATTTTCCAAAGCCAGTCCTGGAATTTTTTAGTTTAGCTAATACCAGTTGAATGTTTGATAGTAGTGTACTACTGTATCATGCAATAATTAAAAAAATCAAATGAACCGTATAAACAATACAGTAAAATGAAATAAATGGTCAATTACACAAATCACCCTGTTAATTAATACAGAAGAGGATTTGACATTTTTTAATGGCCACATGATATGCTCCCTGAGGGACTCTACATATGGTAGAAGTATGTAAAATTCCTCATGACTCACCTTGTATAGGTAGAACCTGTAGATCACTAACTTCCGGTTCCTTAGACCACACTAAAAAAGAGAACACTTCCACCTTCTCACAACATCTTGCACAACATAAACATATCCTCAACATCCCAGAAGACGTCTCTTTGTTACACAATATCGCTCAAAAAAATGTTCTAAAATTAGATCTATACGAAGACTTGGAAATAGTCAAAGAAAAGCAAAGTAGCCCCACTTGCGTTAATCGCCATGTATCTTTCAACCGTGACTTTCAACCCTTATATCGACAACTCTTCTCATAGTCTACACTTCACAATATTGCCCCACCTTCTCTGCCTGTCTTTTCTATACAAATATCAACACCTTTAATTCTATACAATAATTGTGTTTCTTTAAACAACCATTCTCTACACTATCGTCACACCTTCCCCTCTCAACAAAATTTTCGACCCTATTGTTAACTTCAGAACCATCCATGTCTATCATACCACAATATTTCTCCATTTTTTCCATTCTTCATATATATATATATATATATATATATATATATATATATAATATATATATATATATATATATATAATATATATATTATAATATATATATATATATATATATATATATATATATATATAATATATATATATATATATATATATATAATATATATAATATATATATATATATATATATATATTTATATATATATATATATACATATATATATATATATATATATATATATATATATATATATATATATATATATATATATATAACATTTCTGTGCATTCTTTTCTCTTTCATTATTTCTTGGTCAACTCATATATCATACATATTCTCATTAGTTTTAAACACAGTAACCATTCAAAAATTATCTAACAATTTATCAGAATTCATAATTTCCCCTATTACAAAAAATCCTAACCAACCATTGCTCACCTTCTCTTGGTCAACAACTTAGTAGCACACTCATACATCAAATGTTAGGTTTTTATAAACCGAATTTAATACTACCAAAATAGATTTTGTTCAGGGTGTTAGATGCTATAAGCATGAAGGACCTCTATTATCTCTAATTGTTGATTAACTCTTCCCCTCCTTTAACCGTCGCCTTCTTCTTCAGTCATTTCGTTTACTTTTATTCTCATAAAGTCTCTGAAAAGCTCAGCCTCTTCAATTTTAAATTTAATCACATATGTTATAACTTTAATTTCTTCAGCCAGTAGATTTCTAACCCACATTTTTCAATTTATTAAACTTACTTTTACTAACTTTTTCACCATACGTGCAGTCTTAAACAAAGTCATTTAAATACGAGGTCTTATATTAGCTTCAAATATTTACTAATCAAACTTTACCTTGTCCTAGATGTGATAAACATAAAAGGATACTTTATATATATATATATATATATATATATACATATATATATATATATATATATATATATATATATATATATATATATATATATATATATATATATATATATATATATAAAAGGATCACTCAACAGAGTGGTGGGCTCTTATATCGGTCAATTTGTAGGTGGAGAAATGAAAGACAAAGTTAATGTGCCACTCTATCTAAAATTTTTTTCCTGGTAGCAGGTGTAAGGCTTAGACCGGTAACTTCATTCTTTTACACTTATTTTATTTTTAAATTATATTAACATCTTTTAATAATGCTACCAAAAGTTAAAATTAAAATTTAATAATTATCTATTGTTGGAAGTTAATCGTTGATTTTCTTAGTTCTTTGCATCAACTACGTTATAATTTAATATATATTTTTTATACTTCTGACCACATGGTCACTCATTGTGCTAATTTTTTAATAAGTCACTAAATGTTGTTAGTAAATTAAATGTTTATACATTTCTACTTTATATTGTCCATTTATTCAAGTTTAATTCATAAGCTTGTTAACATCTTTGACTGCTACATGTCTTTTTAAGAATGAACTGATGATGCTTTCAGAATACGAAAGCGAAACGTTTTCAAAATAGATAGAGTGGCACATCAACTTTGTCTTTCATTTCTCCACCTACAAATTGACCGATATAAGAGCCCACCACTCTACCACTCTGTTGAGTGATCCTTTTATATATTGGAATTTGACGGTCGTACTCCTTTTTCCGATATATATATATATAATATATATATATATATATATATATATATATATATATATATATATATATATATATATATATATATAGAACATCCCAGAGGTACTTTTCAGTGCGTCACAGTTTTTCGATTTCTTTCTAATGCATTAAGTTGGATGTGACGGAGAAAGCGGTAGTTCGGTGATTAAACAGAACTATATTGCAGCGTTAGAATAAGCTTACATACATAAGCGGTTCTTTCCTAACCTACGTTTGATTCGTTGATATTTAGATGCGCGCTTTCTCTAGCCAATCAAATACGCCTATTACTGACAGTTGACGTAAAACTTCGTCCATGCTGGCCATTCTTTCGAATTGTTGCAATAGCAAGTGACGGCTGTCGTTCAGGTCAGTATCAGTATTTGCAAAGAATATAGTATATTTATATATATATATAATATATTTATATTCTTTGGGATTTGTATTGTATAATTTTATTTTGTATTTTGTTTTACATAGTATTGTAATTGTGGTTTTATTTGTATTTGTACAAGATGACAAGATATACGGAAGAAGAACAAGTTTTAATATTAAAATTACTTAAATATTTTCAATTGGAAAAGGAAGCTGGACAAACATTATTACCAATTTCTGCTGTTCGTGAAGTAAGTTGAAAATTACCCTGAAAATAAATTTTTTTTTATTTACTGTTTATTTCAGCGTGTTGCTGAGGCGTTAGAAATTTCTTTGCCAACCATAAGGCGATTAGCAAATGAAGGAATACAAAAAGATTCTGATTATACCAATAAAGTAAGCGAATCAGTAGCCACTAGTTGTGAACCCAACTTGATTTTAAATAAATACCAACATACCATTAGGACTCGTATATATGGAATGTTTAGTAAAGGTAAGTTAAAGTCTCTATGTACATATATATCTGTCGCTTGGAATAAAAACATAACATGTAAACTCCAGTAATCAGCCCTTGTTTGTATTTGGCCACATAGTAACCACCTTTGATTGTAGTTTATAAGCTTATTACTCAATAACATCAATATACTTAAGTTAATATTGGAATATCACTATGTTTGAAACAATTTGTATGCTAGAAATATTATAAATAATATAAAATAAACGGAAACTTAATGCTTCTCATTCACACATTGCAGAAGAACCATATGATTGTTGTATTTCTGTTTATTAATGGTAATTAAACTACTTATCCTTATTTTATCTATTTACACCTTTATGTTTTGAAAAAGGTAAAAGCCTTAAAGATATGGACATCTGATTTTTTTAAATGAAACTATCTCATGTCCTTACTATAGAAATGATATTAACCTAAAATCCAGAAAAATTGACATCCACCCTTTTATTCGAAGCCACAGATAATATATAATTAATAATAATATAGTTAAAATATTTTATCATATTTCTGTTATGTAGAAAGGCAGGAAGAACTAACTTTTCAGATACATTTCTTTTAAAAAATTCTTACTGACAACTAGTTACATAATATATAAAATATATAGAAGTAAAAAGTGATAATAAAAAGAATACTACTGATATAAGTACCAAACTTCTGTGGTAAATGGGTAAACTTACTTACAATATTGTAATAAAGATTTAAATCCTTTTTGCTGAAGTTTGTCCATTTACATCATACATTTTAGGAAAATATATAGATCTATTTTCATAACTCTTACACTTTGAATTATTTAAATATGCTTACTACGATTTATGAACGGAGTACTGTTTGTTGCATATACCATTTAAATTTAGATAAATTCCAAATGTTACAATTAATATGTTACTTTACATTCCAAATATTGTTTCTAGAAGAATCACTATAGTGTCTTATTAATTTTTCTTTGTTCGTTTTAGGTGAGCATGTAACTCTCTATACTTTACAACAAAAGCTCGAGGAAGTGGATGAGGTTAAAATTTCGATTTCTGCACTTCAGCGAGTTTTAAAAGTATTAAAATTCAGATGGGTGAATTGTAATATTTCAAACAGGAAGTATTTAATGGAGCAAGCACATGTTACATTCAAAAGACTCCAGTTCTTAAAAGCATACAAAGAGAATGAAATGGATGGATACCCTTTTAAACCAGTTTTCCTGGATGAGACATGGATATTTAGTAAAGGAGGATTCCGGAAGAGCTGGCAAGATGGCAGTAGTTATGCAGTCCGAAAGAAGAGTGGAGAAGGTGTACGATACATTGTCCTTCATGCAGGTTCTGAAAATGGGTTTATTAATAACTGTGAACTCATTTTCAAAAGTGGAAGTAAATCTGGTGACTACCATGATTCGATGAATTCAGATAATTTTGAAAAATGGTTTGTGCATCAGCTTTTACCAAACTTAGAAGAACCTTCGTTGATTATAATGGACAATGCATCGTACCATTCCACTTTAGTTGAAAAAATTCCAAATGCAAGTTGGACCAAACATTCTTTATTGGAATGGTTGACAAACCGAAATATCAAATGTTCAATATCTATGATGAAGTTTGAGTTAATGGCTATTGTAAAGAAGCATTTACCAGATAAAATATTTAAGTACGTATTAGAATTTATTTATTAAATGGCATTTTTATGTATTTTGTTTTACAGATTAGATAGACTAGCCCTTCAATATGGCCATCGGGTCTTGAGACTCCCTCCATACCATTGTCAATTTAATCCGATAGAGAATGTTTGGTCTGACTGCAAAAGGTATTATGATGCAAATATAACTTCTGCTGGCGTTACAAATGAAGCCACAGTTTTAAATCTTTGGAAACAATCTCTACAACAGGTAAATTAATATATTTTTTTTAATTCTTAGGTAATAACTTTGCTCTAATTTTAGGTTACACCAGAAAAATGGAGAAACTATGTTAAACATGCGGAGAAACTTATTAATGAGTATTGGGAGACTGCCAAAAGTATTGACATAAACCCCATAGCTCCAGTAATTATCGATTTAAAAGAATCAGATTCTGACTATTCAGATGACGATTTTGTTGGCTGATACTCAACCGTTTTTTGTTTGATTCGCCAATTTTGATGTTTGGGTTACATTTATTATTATGTTCAAAAAAATATTTTTTTTTTCAAAAACATTTTGAAATACAAGGGCGTCCTGTAATGCGGACATTAGGTATTTGTATGGTATTTTTCAAAACACAGTTTTTTCACCATATTGCGACCTTTGTATTTACTTGACCTAGTGGTTCAATGGTATCCTAGTTTGATAACATAGAACACTATTGTCATACCATTTCACACACAAAATTTCATTAGTTTTGTCAAATCTATAATAATATGCATTTTTCTTCATTAGCTTACTCTTCATTAGCTTTCTCCATTACTGGAAATTTTACAGTTCCTTTTGCCTTTACATTTTTTTGTTTCAGATATATCATTAGTTGATATGTCATGAAATGTTTATTGAAAAAATTTCATTTGTAGATGGTTCAGGCAATTATTTTAAAATATCAATTACTATTTTAGCTCCAAGTGGTCTTTTTTAATAGTACCATTTGCTTTTTTCGGCAACAAACGTGAAAACCATAATAATATCCTGTGGAACCAGTTATTATCCAATTCTTATATTTACATCTGACTGGCTTCTCTCTAATTAACTGTTTAGCTAAGTTATAACCAAAATATTTCACCATGGAGTTGTCTAAGGAATTGTATTTATGGAAACATCCCCCTGGCAGTATTTTTCTATAATTTTATCTGCTAAAAGTCTAATTTTGTACATACAAACTGTAGAATTGCCTATTTTGACATTATCCGCTAGATGAACAAACTTTTTTTTTTTTTTTTTTTTTTATTTAAACATACAAAACCCACATCAACCACCAAGGGTTATTAGTGGGGGGACATACACAGTAGTACAATTTGTTAAATTAAAGTTTATTATAAATGTTTATGTCTTTTAGAAACTGTAATAAATCCGAGATATTTGTCGTAAGCGCACTTCTCAGGTTTCCACTAATTCCTCGGCATGTTCTCTGAGGTTGGAACTGCGGACAGTCGACTATCAGATGCTTCACCGTGAGTTGAGTAGAGCAGTAGGTACAAATTGGAGCTGGTTCTTTGTTTAGAAGGTGTTGATGTGTTAGTCTTGTGTGGCCGATTCGAAGACGATTTACGATTACTTGATCTCTTCTTTTTCCTTGTTGTGGTAGGCTAGAGTCTACTCGAGGCTTTATTGTTTTCAACTTAGAGTCTGTTGCATCCCAGGTTGCTTGCCATAAATTTATTATATGATTCATGGACTGTCGTTTATGGTCGGTGTGGGGATATTTAGTAATTGCTGGAACATTTTCATTTCTGATGGATTTTAATGCTAATTGATCAACTTCCTCGTTGCCTTTAATGCCAATGTGCGAAGGTATCCAGATAAATGTAACCTTTTTATTTATATGGTGTAGTGCATTAAGTTCATTTCTTATGTTTTGTGCAATGGGATGGCTAGGGTAAAGTTGATTAATTCCATGAATTGCGCTCAGTGAATCTGTGATGATTAAAATATTATTTTCAGTCGTTGAAGAGGATTTCTTGATAGCTTCTAATATCGCTGTGGTTTCTCCGGTGTAAATGCTGCAATGCTGTGGAATTCTAATGGCATATTTGTAATTTTTATTTGTGAGGGCTGCAGCATGGCCACTTTCAGTTTTTGATGCATCTGTGTATATTATGTGGTGATTTGGATACTTCTCCATAATGAACAAACTTTGTTATTTATAAATACTTCTCTCTGCTCAAAGCGTTGTAAACACAGGAAACTCCTAGGTCCTCATCCAATGACCTGATCTAATTTCATTTCTAGACGATTCAGGGAACTAGTTTAAAATATCAATTACTATTTTAGCTCCAGGTGGTCTTTTTTAATACCATTTGCTTTTTTCGGCAACAAAAGTGAAAACCATAATCATATCCAATGGAACCGGTTATCATCCCATTCTTATATTCACATTTGACTGACCTCTAATTAACTGTTTAGCTAGGTTATGACCAAAATATTTGACCATGGATTTGTCTAAGGAAATATCTTTATGGAAACATCCCCAATGGCAGTATTTTTCTATAATTTTATCTGCTAAAAGTCTAATTTTGTACATACAAACTGTAGAATCGCCTATTTTGACATTATCGGCTAGATGAACAAACTTTGTTATTTATAAATACTTATCTCTGCTCAAAACGTTGTAAACACAGGAAACTCCTAGGTCCTCATCCAATGACCTGATCTAATTTCATTTCTAGATGGTTTAGGCCTATATTTCAAAAGATCAATTACTACTTTACCTCCAAGTGGTATTTTTTTATTATCTTCAATATCATTCGTTTTTTTTTTCGCAACAACCGTGAAAACCATAATCATACCCAGTGGAACCAGTTATCATCCAATTCTTATATCCAAATCTGACTGGCTCCTCTCTAATTAATGTTTTGCTGGGTTATGACCGAAATATTTCATCATGAATTTGTCTAAGGATATATCTTTAAGGAAACTCTCCACTAGCAGTATTTTTCTATATTTTTCTATTACACTGATATTCAAATTCTACTGTTCAGTGTTGTTATTAAACTATTAATATTACACATTAGTAAATAAATAGTTTTTATGATTAGAATTATATTTTATTTATGTAATTAATTTAGAAGTTACCTAATAAATTTTTGAAAACAGTCTTTTTGTGTTACTATGACCAAAAAGCAGTAGGGAGAATAGAAGAAATAACATCAGAAGAAATGGAAGTACAAAGAGTTGTTCGACAAGGGTGTATACATACACCAGTATTATTTAATATGTATACTCGGAAGACATATTAAGTAAGGCAATGGATTAACGAAACGTAGACATTAGAATTAATGACATGATCATAAATAACCCGAGATACGCTGATGATACAGTTCTTTTAGCCGAATCACATGAAGACCTACAGATACTTCTTAATTAGGTGACTGCAGTACGCGAAGAAGAATATGGACCGTCACTCAACAGAGCAAGAAATATATGATAATAACAAAGACAACTCAGGACATTCGTGAGATATGTCTACAAAATCAGCCTATTGAAATAGTAAGAGAATTCAAATACATAGATACAACTATTAATGAAAACAATTCAGCAATCTCTTAAATAATACGAATCAGAATCAAACAGGCCAGAAGCTCATTTACAAGAATACAAAGGCTTATCTGCTGTAGAAACAAACCTTAAGTTAAAATACGACTGCTGAGGTGCTACGTGCTATCTGTATTATAATACGGGATGGAAGCGTGGACACTGAAGAAAATTCACGTGAGGAGACGGAAGGCATTCGAGATGTGGATGTACCGAAGAGTACTAGAGATCTCATGTATAGATGGAATAACCAACGTTGAGGTAATGTGACGAATGCATAAGGAAAGAGAAGTACTAACAATTAAAATCTGAAAAGTGGGATATATGGGTCATGTGATGAGAGGAGATAAATATCTAATACTCCAGATCATTATGCAAGGAAAAATCCAGAGAAAAAGATCCATATGAAGGAGACTTAACCCATGTAATAACGGCTCATTTAGAGCCGCTGTCTCAAAATTAAAAATCGCTATGATGATTGCCAACTTTCGACGCTCAGACAGCCCCTTGAGAAGAAGAAGATACAAAAATTTAATAAATGAATCATTTTGTCGTCAATTTCGAATGTTTCCATATTTATAAATTTAATAAACAATATTGTTTACTTTTTATTTTTATTAATATACGGGATTACTCCCCGTGGCTAAGTACGATCCTGGAATCTGTCAGATTCTTCAATAATTATATGAAATAATGCTCGACACACCTAATTCATCATATGACGTCATAATTAATGAGGCACTGAAAAGTACCTCTGGGATGTACTTTATATTATATATATATATATATATATATATATATATATATATATATATATATATATATATATATATATATATATGTATATATATATATATATATATATATATATATATATATATAAATATACTTCTTTGGAGGGTAACTTTCGGGAAAGCGTCAAAACAAGGATCAGCTAGAGATGGTATAAGCCAGCTTGGTGTAGAACTTTATTCTAAATGTGAAATTTTCGGTGATATGTTGTCACCTTCATCAGCACCTAAATGGAAAACCTATTATAGTACAGTGGTGGAAATCAACATTTAAAAACCTACATTGAAAATGTTCAGTTGGTCCTAGTTGTAAAGAACACTGTCACAAACATGTTAAAAATATTAAAAAATACATTTAAAATTTTGAATAAAAACATTACAACACAACAGGGTAGTTTTTCAAATACAAACACAACAAAAAGTCTAAAATTTACAACCTACAAAAACTGCAAATAGAAAAGAAGAATTAATCTTCTTTTTTGATGACATATTTCTGTCAACATCCGGGTGTCATATGTAACGAGGTTATAATTTTCACTTTTGCACATCACAACCACATGGATACGAAAAGAAAGAGCCCTAGGCAACATAATAAGCAAGGAAATGAAGTCCCCTCTAAAGCACAGGTAGGTAATCTATGCATGTCATGATAAGTTCCCCACATTTTCCAGTTTGTTACTTCTTGTCAAGTCCTGTTGAAGTAGAAAGGAATAAATACAACTTAAGTTTTCAACATCTTTCTTACAGTTCATAGGAGAGCTGCAGTTATGGATGTAGCACATTTCTATGAAGTTTCTCTTAAATTGGTTGTCAACCCTCTTTAGTACTTGCACATTTTCATAGTTAGCAGTGTGTCCAGTATTCTTAATATGTTGGCTAAAGGCTGTGCTGGTGGGCTTCCTCACAACATCACTCCTGTGCAAAGCTATTCTTTTTGAGAGTTTCTGGCTGGTTTGACCGACATACACTTCTGAACAAGAACCACATGGAATAGAATACACTACATTGAAGTTATCCAGTTTTTTAACTCTTTCTGTCAGGTGAGTAAAGTATGTCCCTAATCTTTTGTAAACAGAATTTGCTATCACTATGTTGAACTGTCTGAAAAGGTTTGTGATCTGTGGTGATAAACCTTTGATGTAAGGCAATCTCCCATAGAACACTTCTACTGTTTCTCCTTCTAATGTTTGTCTTTGCTGTGTTCTAACTGTTGGCATATCTTGAAATAGCAATTTATTAAGAAGCATCTTAGGGTAGTGATTTTTTCTAAGAATCTCATACAATAACTTGATGTTCTTATTGTAGTTTGAAGGGTGACAAATTCTTTTTATTCTGTTTTTCAGACCTTTGATGATGTTAATCTTCTGTTCGTCTGGATGATACGAGTGAAAAGGCACATATCTACCTGAGAATGTTTTTTTTCTGTACCAATCCAACCTTACTGTATTGTCCTCATGTCTGGTTACATAGGTGTCTAAGAATGGAACACTATTATTTTCTTCTGTTTCAACTGTGAATTGTAGGTGAGTGTTATATGAGTTGAAAATGTCAAGAGTGTAGTTGATTTTGTCTGCAGGGACTGCACATATGAGGTCGTCTACATATTGGTAAATGAAGGGGAACTGGAAATCAACTTCTTGAGTACAGTAGTGAAGTAGGGAGTTCATTACAATTTCTGCCAAAGTAGGGGATATAGCTCCACCCATGGGTGCTCCTTTTATTTGGACATAGAATTCATTTTGAAAAGTGAAATATGTATTGTTGTATAAAAAGGTAATCAGTTTCAGGAACAAAACTTTGGGAATTGTACAGTTCTGTTCAATAAGATGGTAATTAGTTGTCAGAATAGAAACTACCAGTTCAAGAGGGATGTTGGTAAACAAGGAAGTAACATCAAAACTCACCAAGACATATCCTGAAGGTAGTAAAAACCCATTGATCTTATTTGCAAATTCAAAAGAATCTTTAATTTTGTAGGTATTATGAGAAGAAAAAGAAGTGTCAATAATACCTGCCAGATATTTAGCCAAGGATTGAGTGGGGGCATTCTTGCAAGCAATTATAGGACGTAGAGGGCACCCTTCTTTGTGAATTTTTGGAAGTCCATAGTATGTTGGGGTGGTACCGGTGTAGTTGGTTAATTCTTTTTTTGTTTTGGTGGTAATATATCCTTCTTCATGTAGTTGTTTTATTAGTAAGTTAGTGTTTCTTTCTACTGATGGAGTCAGATCTTTGGGGATTTTTTTATAGGAATGTGGGTCATTGAGAAGTTCAAATGATTTGGTGATGTACTCGTTTCTGTCCATTATGACTGTAGTGTTACCTTTGTCTGCTCTTGTTACTATAATATCAGGGTTGTCTTTCAGAAATTTTCTCGTTTTTGTTTCAATGGCCATGGATGGACTGATGTAATAACGGTTGGTTTTGATGTGGTTGGTAATGATATTCGTGATTTTTGAACGTTGCAAATTCTGTGAATCTGTAGGGAGTTTCTTAATACAGTACTCAATGTCTGCTAGGTATGTATACATGTCAATATCTTTCACTGAGACTGGTAGTGAAAATTTTGGACCTAATGATAGAAAAGATTTTATGTCTTGAGGCAAAGTCACTTTGGATTGATTTACCAACCATGCATTTTCATTTGTAGTTGTGAGTGAAGCTAAAGGATCTTTAAGTTGGTTAAGTTTTGAGATGTTGCTTCTTTTTATACAGTTGAATATTCTTTATAAAAAGAAGCAACATCTCAAAACTTAACCAACTTAAAGATCCTTTAGCTTCACTCACAACTACAAATGAAAATGCATGGTTGGTAAATCAATCCAAAGTGACTTTGCCTCAAGACATAAAATCTTTTCTATCATTAGGTCCAAAATTTTCACTACCAGTCTCAGTGAAAGATATTGACATGTACACATACCTAGCAGACATTGAGTACTGTATTAAGAAACTCCCTACAGATTCACAGAATTTGCAACGTTCAAAAATCACGAATATCATTACCAACCACATCAAAACCAACCGTTATTACATCAGTCCATCCATGGCCATTGAAACAAAAACGAGAAAATTTCTGAAAGACAACCCTGATATTATAGTAACAAGAGCAGACAAAGGTAACACTACAGTCATAATGGACAGAAACGAGTACATCACCAAATCATTTGAACTTCTCAATGACCCACATTCCTATAAAAAAATCCCCAAAGATCTGACTCCATCAGTAGAAAGAAACACTAACTTACTAATAAAACAACTACATGAAGAAGGATATATTACCACCAAAACAAAAAAAGAATTAACCAACTACACCGGTACCACCCCAACATACTATGGACTTCCAAAAATTCACAAAGAAGGGTGCCCTCTACGTCCTATAATTGCTTGCAAGAATGCCCCCACTCAATCCTTGGCTAAATATCTGGCAGGTATTATTGACACTTCTTTTTCTTCTCATAATACCTACAAAATTAAAGATTCTTTTGAATTTGCAAATAAGATCAATGGGTTTTTACTACCTTCAGGATATGTCTTGGTGAGTTTTGATGTTACTTCCTTGTTTACCAACATCCCTCTTGAACTGGTAGTTTCTATTCTGACAACTAATTACCATCTTATTGAACAGAACTGTACAATTCCCAAAGTTTTGTTCCTGAAACTGATTACCTTTTTATACAACAATACATATTTCACTTTTCAAAATGAATTCTATGTCCAAATAAAAGGAGCACCCATGGGTGGAGCTATATCCCCTACTTTGGCAGAAATTGTAATGAACTCCCTACTTCACTACTGTACTCAAGAAGTTGATTTCCAGTTCCCCTTCATTTACCAATATGTAGACGACCTCATATGTGCAGTCCCTGCAGACAAAATCAACTACACTCTTGACATTTTCAACTCATATAACACTCACCTACAATTCACAGTTGAAACAGAAGAAAATAATAGTGTTCCATTCTTAGACACCTATGTAACCAGACATGAGGACAATACAGTAAGGTTGGATTGGTACAGAAAAAAAACATTCTCAGGTAGATATGTGCCTTTTCACTCGTATCATCCAGACGAACAGAAGATTAACATCATCAAAGGTCTGAAAAACAGAATAAAAAGAATTTGTCACCCTTCAAACTACAATAAGAACATCAAGTTATTGTATGAGATTCTTAGAAAAAATCACTACCCTAAGATGCTTCTTAATAAATTGCTATTTCAAGATATGCCAACAGTTAGAACACAGCAAAGACAAACATTAGAAGGAGAAACAGTAGAAGTGTTCTATGGGAGATTGCCTTACATCAAAGGTTTATCACCACAGATCACAAACCTTTTCAGACAGTTCAACATAGTGATAGCAAATTCTGTTTACAAAAGATTAGGGACATACTTTACTCACCTGACAGAAAGAGTTAAAAAACTGGATAACTTCAATGTAGTGTATTCTATTCCATGTGGTTCTTGTTCAGAAGTGTATGTCGGTCAAACCAGCCAGAAACTCTCAAAAAGAATAGCTTTGCACAGGAGTGATGTTGTGAGGAAGCCCACCAGCACAGCCTTTAGCCAACATATTAAGAATACTGGACACACTGCTAACTATGAAAATGTGCAAGTACTAAAGAGGGTTGACAACCAATTTAAGAGAAACTTCATAGAAATGTGCTACATCCATAACTGCAGCTCTCCTATGAACTGTAAGAAAGATGTTGAAAACTTAAGTTGTATTTATTCCTTTCTACTTCAACAGGACTTGACAAGAAGTAACAAACTGGAAAATGTGGGGAACTTATCATGACATGCATAGATTACCTACCTGTGCTTTAGAGGGGACTTCATTTCCTTGCTTATTATGTTGCCTAGGGCTCTTTCTTTTCGTATCCATGTGGTTGTGAGGTGCAAAAGTGAAAATTATAACCTCGTTACATATGACACCCGGATGTTGACAGAAATATGTCATCAAAAAAGAAGATTAATTCTTCTTTTCTATTTGCAGTTTTTGTAGGTTGTAAATTTTAGACTTTTTGTTGTGTTTGTATTTGAAAAACTACCCTGTTGTGTTGTAATGTTTTTATTCAAAATTTTAAATGTATTTTTTAATATTTTTAACATGTTTGTGACAGTGTTCTTTACAACTAGGACCAACTGAACATTTTCAATGTAGGTTTTTAAATGTTGATTTCCACCACTGTACTATAATAGGTTTTCCATTTAGGTGCTGATGAAGGTGACAACATATCACCGAAAATTTCACATTTAGAATAAAGTTCTACACCAAGCTGGCTTATACCATCTCTAGCTGATCCTTGTTTTGACGCTTTCCTGAAAGTTACCCTCCAAAGAATTGTATTCTTAGCGTCGTTATACACACTCTATATATATATATATATATATATATATATATATATATATATATATATATATATATATATATAAATATATATATATATATATATATATATATATATATATATATATATATATATATATATAAGCTAATCTAACATAAAATACACTTTAAGACCACATTCCATACGACAAAAAGTAACATAGGTTGCCTAATGCACATGTCATTCTCTTAAAGGTGACTTTAACACCAACGGTAATTCCACATCTTTTATACCCTACATTATTAAATAAAAAGTTTTTAAATCCCAACAGCTGGATTGCTGTTATTATTTTTAATATCATTGAAAAAATTTTTGAATCTTAAATGCTGCAGTAATAATAATTTTTTTTTTAATAAATTTTCGTGTTTGGGAAATTGGTAGGTTTTTTGAATCCAGTGTAATGCGTATATGTTTTTACTGATAGTTGAGTCAAATAAGGTAATTTTGTGGCAGGTATTATAGGATTCAATATTAGAAGAACGTTTTCTTTTAGAAGAATGTTACGTTTTCTGATATAGATTAAAATTGATTGATGGACAAATTTTGGTAGAATTTATTTATTATTTTTTAATGTAAATTTCCCGTTTAATAAAAATAAACAAATTAGAAGACATACTTAGAGTTACAACATCATAGTAGAGAGTCATAATAGGAGGTGATTTTAATGCATTATGTCCAATCCATTAAAGAATTTGAAGCGATATATGTATTACTAGATTTTTGAATTAAAAATAATACTATATATAGTATGTTGAAAATATTAAAATAAGTAGACAAGGCGATTTCAGTTAAAAATAAATCAATAGAAAACAACATATTGTTTACAAAATCAGAAAAAGGCAACACTGCTATTGCTATAAATATAATAGAATATAATAACGAAACAATAGACAACTTAAATAATCAAAATATTGAAACATTACACAAAGATCCGACAGAAAAATATCAAAAACAAATTAACAAACAAATTAAGCCAGCGTTAGAAAATTCAAAATAAATAGTAAATCGAATAGAACAGAAAAACCTCAATATCATGAACCCACAGCCTCCTAAATTATACTCTTTCATTAAACTACACAAACCGGTTCACCCAATAAGACCTGTAGTTTCTTTTTATGCTGCTCCGTCATTTAAACTTTCAAAAAAACTGTTAGAGATTATTTTAGAACATCCTAAATTTTCGCCTAAATTTACCATTAATAATACAATAGAACTAGTTAATAAAATACAACATTTTCAATTACCTAACAACTTCAGATTAATTTTATTTGACGTCAAAAATCTTTTTCCTAGTATCCCTCCTACAGAAACTTTTATTCTAGTAAAAAACCTTTTAGACCAAAATAGTACAAATCCAATAATTTCATCTAAAATTTTACATCTTCTTGAAGATTGCATAAACTGGGACTACTTTGAATTTAATAATTAAATATATACAAATAACAGTGCAGGACTTATAATGGGCAATCCTCTAAGCCCATTGCTATCAGATATTTTTATGGATCATCTAGAGACAAAGATTTCAAAACATCTCGTATTTAAACAGTTTTTATATTGGTAGAGATACGTAGACGACGTCATAGTATGTTTTACAGGAACTAACAGGCAACTCGACCAATTTTTATCATATATTAATTTACTTCATAGTCATATTGAATTAACAATAGAAATAGAACAAAATATCTATAAATTTTTAAGATTTAAAAATTATCAGATTTAAAAACAAACATGACTTCTCTGTATTTTACAAACCTACCCATACTGACACGACTATATACAACTCATCCTTCCATCCAACACAACATAAACTGGCAGCATATCATAGTATGTTACATAGATTAACAGAAATTCCGATGTCAAAATACAACTTTGAGACAGAATTAAATATAATTAAACAAATAGCAGTAAACAACGGATACAACGAACAAACAATTAATAAAATGTTAAATCAAAAACTACACAAGAAAGCCCTGAAATTAGTATTTTTACCACCAGAGAAAAAACCCAGTACCTTCTGTTCGATTACATATATAGGCAAAATTACTACAAAAATAGCCAAACACATAAAAAAGAAAGGAATAACACCATCTTTCCGAACAAATAACAACCTAGGCAAACATACAGAGTGGTGTGTACAAACTTAAATGTGGCGACTGCTGAAAAACTTACATCGGTCAAACTGGTAGAAATTTTAACAAACGAATAGCAGAACATAAAAGGGCTTTCAATAATAGAAAAAACATATTCTACATACGCACTTCACCTTCTAGATCACAATCATTCTTTTAACGACGAATTTAAAATTCTCCACATTCAAAATAAAGGCCTTGAGCTATCCTTGTTAGAATCTATGGAAATCAACAAATTAAAAAACACATATATAATTCTGAGTGACCAACTTGAGACAAACAGTTCTCCCCTCCTCAACCTATTTTATTAGAGACTATAAAGTGTAAACGCATGCCAAAAATAGATCACTTGAGAAAGGCAATCAGCCGAAACTGGTATAGTGATAAGAGTTAAAATAAATTTTTGTGGAAGTTTAAAAACAAAGTTTTCAGTGTTTTATTGTTACATGAAAATTACTGCCTATGATATTTAATATTTCCATGTATACTTACTTAGTTAAAAACATAGATGTTAAAAAATCTTACTCTTAAAAATAAAGTCCTTAACTTTTAAATTATTATTGTTAATAATTAAAATTATATTAGCTTATAATTATAAATTCTATAAAATCAGATTTAAGCACCGTATTTATTTTATAAGATCGTTCTTATTAAATTTCAATCTAATTAATTTTCATTTGTTATTATTCCGTCAGATGAAATATTAAATATCCAGAGAATCCTTAGAAATACTTTTACTTAATTATGATTAAAAGCTAACCCAAGAATTCAATATTAAGGTTACAGCACTGCTGCCGGGTCCTTAGTAATATCTCTTGACTTGATTAATTTTCAGTGACAAACTATATAAGTTGTTAACACAGGCAATTTAAACTTTTATTCCGTTTTCTTTTACAGGTGTTCCATTTTCATTAAGTGGCACACTCTAAAATATAGTATTTAAATCGTAATTATTAATTGTTAAAGTCAAATGATATATCACTTCTTTTACCCTTTTTATGTAAAATTTAAAGGGTTAACTATAATAAAAGATAAGCAGTACTTTCAAAAATTAAGTCTAAATAAAAATTTTGTCAAGTATGCATATAAGTTTTTCACACCATTTCTGGTGCAAGTTAATAAACTTAAAAATCAGCTACAAAATTAAGAGCCCTAACAACTATATATTAGGACAGTATGAAGTGACTGCTTAAAAACAAACAAGACGTTATCAGAATCAAACAAGGAGACTATGAAAACAATGCAGCTAGAAACTCTAACAAACGTCACTATATTCTACAGTTAATTTCCTGTCAACTTCGCTGAATCGCTCTTTAATTTCTATAAAGTGTTGGGTGGTATCTCTAAAAATTCAAAAATTTATGACTTGGCGATTAAACATTATTGCCGCAATACAATTCGTGCAGTGGCAGATAAACTTAACAGTCCTAAAAGTACATTGAGGAATAGATTTAAGCATTGGGGGAAACCAGAAGTATCTTAAATATAAAACTTACGCTCGTAAAAAAGCTCGAGTCGCTTAACAATAATTAATAAACATTTTTGAGATTAACGACGTTTCCAAATGTTTCCAATTGCTATAACGTATAGCAGTGGTACAACACTATGGATAATATTATGGATTTTGTTACGGTTTAAGTTTTTTCCTCAATTTTGTTGTTCTTCTAGTAAAACCAACAGGTTTAGGAATTCAGATGAGTATTGTTATTACTGACAAGTATCTATATAACAAAAATATATCATGACGTATTCCCTCTCTTTAGTTCTGACCCTCTGGAGGGAGTGTAGTTGTCATTGTGATGTCATGTATGAGCTGTCTCTAAAGATATCTGTTTCTGATTTATTCTTTTACCTTATTCATAAGTCTTTTGCAAATTTTGTAATTTGATCGATAGACCTGTTTGGAGTCTTCCTCGTGTTCTTCGGCCTTTTACATTTCCTTGGGTACGTCTGTTCATGTATTTTGTGTCAATATTATAGACAGAACACGTTACGAATAGAACAGTATTAAACACCATAAATAGAGAGTCAGAACATAATATCGATTAAAAAAATGAAGACCTCGTAGCTCGTACCATGTTTGTGTTTATATATGAAATTTAACTTAATTTTTTTTTGATTGAGTTTAATGCGTCGACAACTAATGGTCATTGGCATGGTACACTGAATTTTTACAGTCAGGTGTGTAGTTTGTGTGTGTGTGTGTGTGTGTGTGTGTGTGTGTGTGTGTGTGTGTGTGTGTGTGTGTGTGTGTGTGTGTGTGTGTGTGTATGTGTGTGTGTGTGTTGTGTGTGTGTGTGTGTGTGTAGAGTAAATGTCTTGATACTTAGCCAAGTCGACGTCATTGTCTTTGCTAAGACATGCTAATTGTATCCGAACGTCTGCGGTCTCTCCGGTGAGTACCGATCTGCTGCGGCAACTGTCTCAATTGGTTAGCAATATGTTTTTTAAATGTTGCAAACTCATCTTCGACGTTTAAGCTCTTTGAGATCTCCTTTAACTTGGTTAATGCTTATTCAACTGAACTTGTTTCGAAAATATCGCGTATATTCCTTTTTTGTTTTTTTTAAGCCTGTTTTCGAAGGATTAATTGCAATTTTAGTGATAGTTCTAGTAGCAGACGTTGACAATAGATGTTGATGGGTATCTCTGGGCGATGTATTTACGGATAAGTCTGGCTGTGGTCTATCCTGAGAAGCTCCCTCCATCTTTGTTAGTGTCATCAATATTCACTTGTTAAGCTTTTTTGCAACGTCTTTTATATGCTGCGACGTAACTTTAAAATCCTCCATCTGCTGCGGCAAATTTTGAGAATTTTGTAAAAAAAAGTAGATTCATTCATAATTTTTTACTCTTTTGATTTTACATGTAAACATTATACATATTTGCCATTTTTGTTGTATTTACCAGAATCCAAAAAAATGGGAAAAATTCAAGATGAGTTTTACAAAAGCTGGAATTTTCCTTACGCTTGCGGCGCCTTAGATGAAAAACACGTATTAATTAGGAATAGTTCGCACGGTGCTTCTGATTATTATAATTATAAATGAACACACAGCGTCACATTGCTAGCTGTGGTGGATGCCATGGACAGATTCATATAAATAGATGTTGAAAAAACTGCCCGTATGAATGATGCGACAATTTTTAACCAATCAAAATGTAATGCATTACTAACGGAAAATCGACATTTTTGGCCCAGAAATGCGGTTTTTGTAGATAATGATGCGTTTTCACTACTTGCAAATAGTTTAAAAGCGTATTCAAGAATTGAAGTGCTGTCACACAAACAAAAGATTTTCAATTACCATTTATCCTGTGATTTACAAGATTTAAAAGACCAGTTGCTACCAATTTGTCTGCAGTAAATTTAATCGTTCGAGCTGCATGTGCCTTGCATAATTGGCTTCGTACAACTGCTACAAATTATATTATTACAGGAACAGTGAATATTGAGAATGTGGATATTACTACGATTACTTTAGGATCGTGGAGAAGCGACGGAGGAGTTAGAAATTTAGGCGCAATTACAACACATATGGGAAGTAAGAACTATTCGAAAAGATCCGCAGAAATCCGTGACGCTTTTGCTGACTACTTAGTGGGCTCCGGTTCATTACGCAAAATAAAATGATTTATTATGGACTAGTACCACAAAATGTATGTTTCTAATGCAACATTTTACACCCAATGCGATGCAAAAATGATGTATGTATTATACAAATTTATATGTTGCTACAAAATTAGCACATAAGTTTCTACAGTTGAAAGATTCTGAAGATGCTGGTGGAGGATGGCGTCTATGCACAGCATTATAGTCGGTGTATGACAGAAAATATTACAAAGAATGAAATAACAAATTTGACGTAAAATTTGTTATTTTACTATTTCAAATAATTTCTCTATCATACACCGACTATCATGTTATACTATATTATCAGCATATACGCCATCCCCACCGGCACCTTTAGAATCTTTTAAATATACAAACATATTGTATTAAACAGGAGTTTTAACTACTGTTTTTTATGAAGCCTATTATTACCTACTTTTTATGCACTGTAACCAACATCAAAATTACTCTTTGTGTTCTGCTAAATACTTAAGGAACTAGTTGCAATTTCAAGCTGCTAAGTGTTACTTAGGGTAAGTAAATAATTAGAATCTTAGAACCAATTCAAAGAGCTATTTTGAAAAATCATTCTTCTTATATTCTGGTCTAACTATTGATTTTGTATATAGTGCTCATGTCAGTTTCTGTATATTTCATTATGTAAATTACACTAAATGTGCCAAGCATTTCTTTAAAAAAATAAAAAACATCCTCAAATAAAACATTATATTAAAATTAATTTTTGAGTTAACTTCAAGTCCCTTACAATTCTACAAAGTCCTCGTCAGTATTTGCTGTTCATTGATCTGATTTTGGAGCATTATTAACCCGCCTCCAATTGTTTGTTTTATACTTTAAACCCACTTCGAGATATAATTTAACTCACTTTGTAATATATCGTCTTCCACTTACGTATTCTAGATTTCTGGTTGCCATCAGTAATATCAAAGATCTGTTGCCAGGCAGCCTTTCTATTTACCTAAAATACTGTGTAAACAAGAAAATGGAGTATGCAAATGCAAAGCAGAAATTTCAGAAGACTACATTTTACAGGATGGTTCATTTGTTTTGAAGTATGTATTCAATGGTAGGTGAATTTACATGACATTGCATTCATTTCTTTGTATACCACATGGAGCCAAAAATTTAATTACGTATAAAGTTTTTTTTTATACCCGTATAATGTTAGAATAATATACTGGGTATGATAATCGTATAAGTTATTATCTTTTGTAATCTTAAAATACTATAATTATTAATATATGTAATATATACAAATAGTAAAATTTTTAATTATTATATTTCTTAAGTGTGTATTTTTAATTACTTTTGATAGTTTAGTAATCGGTAAATGATTACAGGATTCCGATAAATCTATTAAAAGAGGACAGAGGCTTATTCTAGTATTTTTACTTTAATAGTTCTAATTATATTCTGATTATGTAACAGTTATTTGAAAAAGAATAGCATATAAATTAAGACCAGGCCAAATAGGTGACAAGAATAAATGACGATAAAAGCACACATCCTGAGCAAGAACAGTAAAAGGGCAGAATGTAAACGCGCCAAACAAGAGCTAAATAGGCTAATCAAGAGGACTAAACGCACATACCGGCAGAACTTATGGGAGGTGCTGGAGAACGAGGTATGGGGAAAAGCTTACACAATAGTCACCAAAACGCTGAGATCAGTTCCACGACTAGCTCAAGCTCACGAGTCACGATACTTACACACTTATACCTAAACTTATCAAAAATTGGCCGATTTGTCTACTTGACTGTTTAGGGAAACTCTACGAGTACGAGAATGTTCTCAAAAATCGCCTTAAAGTCAAGCTGAGGGAAAAAGACGTAATCTCAACTAGACAATACGGATTTAAAAGAGCAAAATCAGCTCTAAATGTGTTTAAATATATCACCGACACTATCAAGACAACAAGGAGAAGATGGCCGTTTTAGTTATCTTTGATGTGAAGAATGCCTTTCTCTCTGCTAACTGGACGCACATCATAAGCAAATTAGAATCTGCCGAAGTGTCGGAATATTTAATAAACATCATAACGAGATACTTAAGTGATAGATATGTTTCAGTGGCTAGGACCTCAATGCTACGTCAGATTAACAGCCGGCGTAACGCAAGGCGCCGTATTAGGCCCGACGTTATGTAATGTGCTATATAATGGGCTACTAGAAATCGATTACGGTACAGATAGCATGGCAATAGCCTTTTTCGATGATATAGCTATATTATTAACAAGTAACATGTATTGAGAAGTCGTAGATACTGTATGGAGCTACTTTAGTAAAGTAAATAGGTAGATGACGAATAACTTAAAACTTGCAAGCAACAAGACCGGAGTAGTCAGCCTGAAAGCCCCAAGAGCCGGACCAGATTTTATATTCCAACTAGGTAGTAGTGAGCTAAAATCAACGAACTTTGGTGAAAATATAGGTCTTGATTTCTTCACGGGGCTTAACGAATATAGTTAAGCCTAACCATCCAGAGAATACCAACCAATATAGTTAAGCCTAACAGCAACAGAAGGATATTGTACCTACACGTTGTATAATCGACCCTCCTGTATGGAACCCCCGTCTGGATAGATGTACTGATATACCAAAAGTACAACGATATGATCAATAGAGCACAGAGGAAACCACTTCTCAAAGTTACGAGTGCATACCGAACCACTTTTACCGTGGCCCTTCAGGCATTTTCGCTTTTCATTTACTCTGAGCCAAAGAACGGCAGATGTTATACGATAACCGGAACGATCACTTACTCCAAGGTAAGAGCGGCCGTACGAGAGCAATTATTACTAGCAGAATGGCAGAGGGAATTGGAGGCACAGACTTGGAAAGCTCAATGGACCAAAACGATAATCTCTAATGTGGTTGCTTCGTACAGCACAAGTTTAAACAAGTGCATTATTTTACACATTTTCTGCTATTACACATACGATATCAAGAAAACCAACGTTGACATTTGTTCTACATGAGGCGAAAGGGATGAGGCTGAGTATTGCATCTTCTGGTGTAATGTTTTTGCCCCTGAACAAAATAGCCTGCGTAACAGGATAGGGTTAACAACGCCCAACATCATTATACAGACATCAACAAAAGGAACTTCGAAATCATTATAGACCACATCACGGAGACCACACAAAATAGAATACTATAGTTGAAAGGGCTGAAAAAGTCGGGAGAGGAAGGTTTCTCTCGCACCATACAAAGTGGCGCGAAAGAATAAATAACTTTATTTTTATCTCACTCTTTTTCTACTTTAAATATACCTATAGCAGATACACCAGATATATGTCGCACATATTAGAATAATAATATAATTATATATATACAACAGGAGTAAAAATTACTTACGCTTATCTACCCCATACAACTTTGAACGTGCTTTCTCCCCATTCTGGTTACTCAGTAACACAAACTCCTTCAGTGCGAAAACTACAGCGAAAAACAAATCTGTCCTAATCTTGTTCTGGTAGAAACCAGCTTATATATAAACACTAAAACGCAACACGCAACACGCGGTGTAAACTCTTCTCTTTGTTCTTCTTCTTCTTCTTTCTATTCTTTTTTATTCTATAATAATATCATTCTCCCGAACCACTTTCTTTTTTTCCTTCCGAAAATGAATCAGACCCTCCCCTAGGTGTATGCCGTTATTAGATATGCATCGTAGGACAAGCCTCAAGATCTACTACAATAACACCCTTCCAGACCGCGCAGGATATCATCATGTTTTGGGGCCGGTAGGCGATCTGACCGGTGCGCACGATGGGGGCCCATATTCCCTGTGAACTCTGTGCCGTTCTCGTGTGGTCAAACCTTCTGGTTGAATCCAACAGTACTACGGGCACCTACCCTAGTTGGCTTCAAATCTTGCCATTTCATTACAAAAGGCAGTGGACTTAAAACTCTACTTATCAAAACCGAAAAACAATATTTTTTACTAAATTAATATACCTTCTGAGTATACTTCAATCTTCCACCAAACCGTCCTTCATTTTATGCTTATATTAATATCCGTCCTTTACTTAGATTTTAATGCCACATCAGTTATTCGATGAAGTTTCCTAACATGATTAACTGACATCTCGTCTTATTATTTATTTTTTTTTTATTTAAACATACAAAACCCACATCAACCACCAAGGGTTATTAGTGGGGGGACATACACAGTAGTACAGTTTGTTAAATTAAAGTTTATTATAAATGTTTATGTCTTTTAGAAACTGCAATAAATCCGAGATATTTGTCGTAAGCGCACTTCTCAGGTTTCCACTAATTCCTCGGCATGTTCTCTGAGGTTGGAACTGCGGACAGTCGACTATCAGATGCTTCACCGTGAGTTGAGTAGAGCAGTAGGTACAAATTGGAGCTGGTTCTTTATTTAGAAGGTGTTGGTGTGTTAGTCTTGTGTGGCCGATTCGAAGACGATTTACGATTACTTGATCTCTTCTTTTTCCTTGTTGTGATAGGCTAGAGTCTACTCGAGGCTTTATTGTTTTCAACTTAGAGTCTGTTGCATCCCAGGTTGCTTGCCATAAATTTATTATATGATTCATGGACTGTCGTTTATGGTCGGTGTGGGGATATTTAGTAATTTCTGGAACATTTTCATTTCTGATGGATTTTAATGCTAATTGATCAACTTCCTCGTTGCCTTTAATGCCAATGTGTGAAGGTATCCATATAAGGTATAAATTTAGCCTTTTTATTTATATGGTGTAGTGCATTAAGTTTATTTCTTATGTTTTGTGCAATAGGATGGCTAGGGTAAAGTTGATTAATTCCATGAATTGCGCTCAGTGAATCTGTGATGATTAAAATATTATTTTCAGTCGTTGAAGAGGATTTCTTGATAGCTTCTAATATCGCTGTGGTTTCTCCGGTGTAAATGCTGCAATGCTGTGGAATTCTAATGGCATATTTGTAATTTTTATTTGTGAGGGCTGCAGCATGGCCACTTTCAGTTTTTGATGCATCTGTGTATATTATGTGATGATTTGGATACTTCTCCATAATTTCTTTGAATGCGTTAATGATAAGGTTAGGATTTGTGGTATTTTTTGGATACTGTGTTAAAGTTAAATCGGTGATAGGTAAGGGGGTAAGCCATGGAGGAAAGTCTAATTTTGTAGTTATGGATAATTTGAATTCATTGCAATTGAATCCTTTTTGATTGATTCTTTCCCTAAAGGGTTTGTCTTTATATTGTTTGTTTCTATACAAATTGGATGTAGGTGCGTTAATAAGCTCAGAATACAATGGGTGCTTTTTATTGGAAGATATTCTTGCTGCATAATTTAAACTAAGCAGATGTCGTCTTAAATGTAGAGGGGGTTCTCTTGATATTACTTGTAAGCTGCTTACAGGACTGGTTCTGAAGGCACCGACGGCTAATCTTAGAGCTGTTGTTTGAATTGTGTTAAGGTTTTTTAGAAACGTTTTATTTGCTGTATCGTAGCATATTGCACCGTAGTCTAGTTTACTGCGAATAATTGATTTGTAGAGGTTAAGCAGAATACTAGAATCAGCTCCCCATATATTATTGGATAGAATTTTCAGCAGGTTTATTCTATTTTGACAAGTTAGTTGTAAAGTCGTAATGTGTGTTTTCCAGTTTAATTTGTAATCAAACGTTAGGCCCAAAAAATTCGATTCCTCTGAATGAGATATATTTTGACCGTTAAATATTAATGAAACAGGAATGGTATTCTTGCGTTTGCTGAAAACTGTGTAATGTGTCTTATTAGTTGAAAAGAGGAAGCCTGTTTTGGAAGACCATTCTTCGATTTTGTATAGAAGGTTCTGTAGTATTTTAGCCCCAGATGTAATATTTTTGCATTTAATATACACAACTAAATCATCAGCGTATAAGTTTGCTTTTATAGGAGGCTTAATTGTATTTATTACATCGTTAAATGCAATTAAAAATAAAGTTGGGCTTAAAATAGAACCTTGTGGAACACCGTTGTCGAGTATTCTAGTGGTAGAGGTGTATCCATTTACTCTTACTTGTATTTCTCTTTTATTCAGAAAGTTTTTTATAAACGCAAGCATATATATATATATATATATATATATATATATATATATATATATATATATATATATATATATATATATATATATATATATATATATATATACAATAGCACTAAAGGCCTTAGAGGCCCATGGCTTAAAGAATTTTGTTCTTTCTTCATTTTCGCTTTCCTTTATGTACTGAGATCTTCTCTGGCTCGATATGTGACTTTTCTCCATTCCTTCTTGTTATTCATTTTTCTTTTCTGGCCGTCTAGTCCAATTTCTTCCATATCTTTTTCTACCTCCTGATTCCATCTATTTTTTGGCCTTCCTTTTCTCTTTTTTGAAGTTATATTGTAGTTTAGTACCCTTTTTGGAGTCCTCGTGTTTGGCATCCTTTCTAGGTGACCTCGCCATCTTAGTCTCTGTGCCTTTATGACTCCTATTATGTTAGGTTGATTATATAATTTCTTTAATTCATCATTTGATCTTCTTATCCATAAACCGTCCCTTATTATTCCTCCATATATCTTCCTCAAGATTTTCCTTTCCCATATCTCCAGTAGATTTTGTTCATTTTTTGTCATTGTCCACGTCTCACTGCAGTATGTTGCTATTGGTTGTATAGTTGTTTTGTATAACTGTATTTTTGCCTTTCTTGATAAAAACTTGCTTTTCAACATTCCACTAAGAGCATGTACACTTCTATTGGCTGCCATTATTCTAGCTTGTATTTCTTCTTTAATGTTAGGTTTACGTGATATTATTGTACCTAGGTATGTAAATCTTTCCACTATTTCGAATTCGTATGATAATCTTTCTTCTACTTCTACTTTAAACTTTTGTCCATCCCTAAACTGATCATCTGTCCACTGCATACATTTTGTTTTAGTTTCATTTATGTAAAGTCCCATTTTCTTTGCTGCTTTTACTATTCTCTGTACTATCTCCTGTAGCTCTTTTTTTCCTCTTGCCAGCAACACTATATCATCCGCAAATGCCAAAACTTGGTGTCTTTTATGATATAGGAGTCCTTCTCTATTAATTCTCGCTTCTCGCATTATTTTTTCTAGGCATAAATTGAAGAGTAATGATGACAAAGGATCGCCCTGCCTTAATCCTTCTTTTACTATAAATTTGTCCGATGCATGATTGTTAACTTTGACTCTGTTTTCTGTATTCTCTAAAGTAAGATGTATCATGTTACGCAACTTTCTGCTAACTCCCAGTTCCTCAAGGGTCTCTTTTAATTCCTTCCTTTTTATTCTGTCGTATGCTTGCTGGAAGTCGATGAATAGCGCTATCGTTGGTAAGTTGTGTTCATAGCTTTCTGCTTGTAACTCTCTTATTATGAATACTTGGTCCGTTGTGCTTCTCCCTCGTCTAAATCCACACTGGTATTCGCCTATTATATTTTCAGCTTCTTTTTCCAGCTTATATTTTATCGATTTTGATAGGATTTTATATATGGTATTTAGTAACGCTACTCCTCTGTAATTACTGCATTCTGTTTTGTCTCCTTTTTTGTGTAATGGACAAATAATGGCTTCCTTCCAATCTTCTGGTATTCGTTCTTTTATCCATATCTCTTTTATGATCTTGCATATCCAATTATTTAGCAGTTTTCCACCATATTTCATCATCTCTGCTGTTATGTTATCACTTCCAGGGGATTTGTTGTTTTTCAGATTTTTTATGATTTCCTCGATTTGTTTTTTGCTGGGTGAATTATCTTCTATGTCGTCTATGTGTTCAATTCTTGCTTCTGCTTGCATATATTCTCTTTGGTTTGACTTATTATTGCCATTTAGTAATTCATCAAAATACTCTTTCCATCTTTCGACTATTTCTGCTTCCCCGCTTATATTATTTCCTGCTTTGTTTTTAACGAATATGGGTTTTTGTTGGAAACCTTTTTTTTCATTTCTAGCACCTTGATACAGGTTTTTTATTTTTTTATTTCTGTAATTCTCTTCTATTTCTTTTAGCTTAGTTTCTATGTGTTTTCTCTTCTTTTCTCTCAGCACCCTCTTTACTTTTTGTCTTTGCTCCCTATATCTATTCTTTGTCTCTATTGTTTCTTTCGTGATCATTTCCATCCTTAATGATTTTCTTAGTTCTATTTCTTTTTGGCACTCTATGTCGAACCAGTCTTTCATCTTTTTATTCTCTTGTTTATCACATTCTTTTGCTGCTTTGTTCATTATTTGCTTTATGTTTTCCCATTTGTTCTCAGTTTGCTCTTCTATTTGTATCCTTTTTAGTTCTCTTTCCATTGTTTCCTCGTATATTTCTTGCTCTCTTTTTGTTGCTAATCGAATTGGGTTATGTATACATTTCTTTTTATTTATTTTGTTTTTGTTTTCTGGTATCAGTTGCTTAATTTTGATACCCACCATGTAGTGATCTGAGTCAGCGTCTGGTCCTCTGTATGTTCTTATCTTCTTTATACATTGCTGTTCCTCTTTTTCGATGAGCACGTGGTCTATTTGGTTTTTAGTCTTTCTATCTGGCGATATCCATGTTTCCTTGTGTATTTCTTTTCTTTCGAAATATGTGCTCATTATGATCATATTTTTTTCTCTTGCGAAATCTATCAGGAATTGTCCGTTCTCATTAGTTTCATTGTGTTTACTATATTTTCCTATTGTCGGTCTAAATACTTCTTCCTTCCCTATTTTGGCATTTGCATCGCCTAGAATAATTTTCATATCATATCTGGGTATATTTTCGATTGTTCTGTTTAATTCATTGTAGAAACATTCTTTACGCAAGCATATGTCCTTGAATTCCCCATTTATCAAGTTTATTTAATATGAGGTATCTCCATGTTGTGTCGAAAGCTTTATTCACATCAAAAAAGACTGCTATAACTTTCTGATCTAGTAAGAATGCATCATGAATGGTTGACTCAAGTGCCACTAAGTTGTCGTTAGCAGATCTTCCTCGTCGAAAACCACTTTGAACTGTGGTCAGAAGATTTTCATTTTCTAGATACCATGTAAGCCTGTAATTTAAAATTTTCTCGAGAAGTTTACACATGCTACAGGTGAGGGAAATAGGACGGTAAGATGTGGGACAATCTTTTGGATTGTGTTGTTTATAAATTGGGATTATAATAGCTTTGGTCCAATTATCAGGAAAGTAATGATTTAAAAAGATGTGATTAAAGATGTCTAAAAGTATCTTTTTGCATTTTTGGGGTAGATTTTTTAAAAATATCGATGGAATATCATCAGGACCTGGAGATGTGGTTTTTAAGTTTAAAAGAGAAAAATCTAATTCTTGCAAAGTTATGGGTACATTTATGGGAGAGATCTGGTTGCGAATTTTGATGTCTACAAATTCTGTGGTAGTCTTATGTGTAGAAAAGATCGGATCTAGTACAGAATCGCTAGAGTTTTTTTGAAATACGTCCACTAGAATTTCAGGAATTTCGTTTCTACAAGAGATGATTTGGTTGTTATATGAAAGTGCATTTATTGAGTAAGGTAAACTTGATCCTTTTATTTTCTTTATTTTGTTCCAGATTATATTTGCTGGTGTGGATGTGTTAATGCTTCTAACATATTCAATCCAGGTCTCCTTCTTACTCTTTTTTATTAAGAATCGTGTACTAGCTCTCAATCTCTTAAATTTTATTAGGTTTTCCTCTGTTTTGTGTCTCTTAAAAACATTAAAGGCGTGCTTGCTAGCAGCCAAGGCTCGAGAGATTTCTTGATTCCACCAGGGTACCGGTTGCCTTTTACACTGTTTAGTTTTTCCTACAGATGTAGATGCACAATTTAAGATAATGTTGTTAAAGTCCGTGACGGTTTTGTGAATGTCATTTGATATCTCATAATTTTCCATCTCATCTTCCAAGTCTTTTTGAAAAAGTTCCCAGTTTGCTGATTTTATTTTCCATCTTTGATATACATTCGGATTAAGAGGTTGGTTTGTCTCGATTGAAATAAGTAAGGGGAAGTGGTCACTGTCGTGCAGAGTTTTTGCTGTGTTCCATTGAAACATGTGTGCTAGTGATGGGCTACACAGAGTCAGGTCAATTGCAGAGAATGATCCGTTATATGAATTGAATCTTGTTGGCTTTCCAGTGTTTAATAAGATTAAATTTGATTTATTTATCAGACTGTGTAGAAAGTTGCCACATTTATCGATTTTTTGGCTACCCCACGCTGGGTGATGGCAGTTAAAATCGCCTAGAATTACTTTGGGATGGGGTAATTTTTCTATGAGTGCTGTTAGTTCATTTATGTCGTCTTGGTTAGGATGCGGTAAGTATATATTACAAACATTGATGTTTTTTCTGTAGGTAATTGACACAGCCACAGCTTCCAGGTTTGTAATAAGTGGAATGATTTTTGCTTCAGTGTCATTTCGAATGAAAGTAGCTACTCCACCACTAGCATGCATTCCATTTCTGTTTTTCAGAAATGGCAAATAATTTCTAAGTGTTACAGAATTGTTTTTAAAGTGAGATTCTTCCAGACAAATTACAATGGGGGAGAAATCGTTTATAAGAAGTTTTAATTGCTCAAGGTGGGTGTAGAATCCGTTTAGGTTCCATTGAATTAAAAATGTATCAGACATTATTTATCCTGACTAATTGTGTCGTTTTCAGATTCTTCTGTAGATGAATAATAATTTGAGGATAATTTTTTCTTAATAGTTGTAATTGTTCTTTTTAAAGAGGGATTTTGAATATTTGCGTGGATAAAAGTGAGAATGTCAATAATTTCGGATATTTCATTGGTGTATTATTTTGCTATAAGTTTAGGGTTTTTAGAGTTAGTGGCATTTTCTAAAAATAGGCATATTTCTGAATAACCTATGGGAAAGGGCGGATTTTTTTGTTCTATTAAGTTTTTAATAGGATCGAGGACAGCAAATGTATTTTTAGTCGACTTGGCCCTTTTTTTTGGTTTAGATGTTTTGGGAACAGAGAAGACGTCTTGTGATGTGGGAATATCAGAAACATCTGGAGAATTTGATAATTGTCTTTTGGCCTTATCTTTATTTAAAGATGGGTTATCGTTGCTAGTTATAGATAGGGTAGGAGCTGGAGGGTTATAGGGAATGTTGACTTCAGAAGGAGTTTTATTGGTGGTTTCAGTTAGCTGTATCTATATTGGTTTGGTTACTTGAATTAGAATTTTCAGGTACTTCTGTTTCCATTTGTTCACTGGGCGAATCCGTTTTATGAATGCAGTCAACTTCTCGGTGTCCTATTGTTCGACATTTAGAACAATTAAATTCGTCTATAGAAAGGTATATTCGATATGTTGTGGAATCAAAAGAAATGTTGAAAGAGTCTGTTATGGATAAGTTTTCTAATGGATTGATGTAGATTTGCCGCCGAAAACTTAGAACATGGTTATATTCTGTCTCAGACATACCCACTCGAAGAAATGTCATTTTTGATATGGCTATAATTCCCATTTTCTTGAGTTCTTCTTCTATAACTTCGTTTGGAATGGTTGGACAAACATTCGAGATGACTAATCTTAATGCTGGAGTTATTAATCTGCGGACTTCTACTTGAACGTTGCTGATTTTGACGTATTTGTGTGAATCAATGAGTTGGTCTACTATTCTTTTAGAAGATAAATAAATGCAAATGCGGTTGTTTGCAATTTTCGAGGCAAAAACTATGTTCTTTGGAAGGACAAGTGATCCAATGGCAACTATATAATCATGAATTTTAATTCCTTCTATGGCAGATAGTACAATAGCTTGGTCTTTTGCCGGATATTTGAATGAAGTTAGTATGTTTGAGTATGTAGATGGTGTGGTGTTTTTTGAAGGATTATTCTCTTTTGGATTCATTTTTGGTTAATAATTTTTGTCTTTAAATTTATTTATCATAGTCAATTTTTTACCCGTGCCAATCCGGCTCTGTATTATCAGCAGAGTTTTAAATAAACCCGCTCTGAAACCGGTTCAAACGGCCTTTGTGATAATTTTGTTGACTATCAGAATATGTTGTAATTATGTATTATTGAGAATATTAATTTTACTCACTGCGATTGTAGACCAATCGATGAAAAGCACTGTAGATTTTTGTAGTAAACACTTTTAACTAATTTTTGATCACTTTAATCTATTAGATTTAAACGATATTATCGGAGCTAACCTAAATGTGGTTTGCTAAACCAAGGTCAGAGCCGTATTCCTTATTATTTTTATTAAAAGGTTTTTATTAATTGTTTTATACTAAGCAGTACGTTTGGATTTAAGTCTTCTCGATTTTAAAATATAACTTAAGATCATTAATATATATTTAAGCATTGGGAAAGTGTAGCAATCTACTTATAGCATTAATTCAATAGAACCATTATTATTTATAGTTAAGGTTAAATAAACAGAAAATTTAGGATTGAAAATTAGACATAAGTTTAGTTTCAAAAATCTAATAAATTATATTCAAAAATAGTCACCCCATATTTTAGTTCTAAGATTAACAACATGTTTAGTTGTTGTTGACAAAATGACGTTTCTAGAAAGATCCACGGACAGAGTAAATCACTGTGTGTATTAATAATTATCTCTGTTATTCATGTATACACAAAAAGGATATTAAAAATGTACATACTTTGGAAAACTTACCATAAAATATCTATTTATATTCGTTGATGAAAAAAAAACTAAATAATACATAATCACTTAATAATTATCACTGTATTTGTTTAAATTTATATTACAAACACTTTTTTCTGGAATCGGCTGTAAACGCAAAACTCGTAGTAACATTTGATACATATAATAAGTTATAAATAAAATCAGTCGTACCTGCTGATCAAACCGAATAGATATCCAATATCTGTTTGCAAGTGATACAAAGTTAATGGACTGTTTCAGAAATGACCTTCAATTACGGATCTATAACGTTTTAAAAGGTATTGTTGTAGATTTTAAAATGGCAATAGTTATATTCTTATTTACGATTAAAGTCCTTTTTACCATTGAATATTTGGATCACAGGGAACTCGGAGAAAATGTTTCGGCGAGATCGGCAAAGTATACAAGTAGCACAATTTTTTTTTGTGTCATAGACTTTTGTCATTCAGCCAGTCTCAAAAGGTTACAATATATTCTTTAAGAAAGTATATACACATAAGTACATATTATTTCTCTCAGACAAATGCACAGCGATATCCCTAAAACGAAATAGACGAATAATTAATAGAAGAACACGTCGAAAGAAAATACAAGGATACTCACTTCTCGTCTAGGGGTCCGTCAAGACATTTATTTTATAGCCAAACAATACTGGACCACGGATTAGGTATTTTTTCATATAGGATAAACAAAGGGTACAAGTCTAACCCTATACACGCTCATGAAAGTTTTCATGAACGAGTACCAGATTTATAAAGCTATGCATGTGTCTGACAAAAACTCTATAATTAAATTATATATTGTTACAGAACATATGGTTAAAAAGGACTATATAATTAAATGGAACGTATATTGCATTTAATTAATTTCGTATACAGGGAGTTTGAATGCTGAATAAATTTAGGACATTCAAAGAAGATGTAATCGAGGTCGCCTAGCTTACCGCAATGTTTGAATTCTGAAACCACGTTGTTTGAGGTATAATTGGTTGTAAAGTGGTATACCTTTTATGGTTTGTAGAACAGTAATGTTTCCATTGCTCGTTCCATCTAAATTGCTGATTTTTTTTTAAATCATAGGAACATCTGATGTATTAAGTATATATATATATATATATATATATATATATATATATATATATATATATATATATATATATATATATATATATATATATATATCAACGTAGGGCCGGTTGTTACACTCATTTTAGCTAAATGATCTACATATTCATTATGTTTGAGACCAATATGTGCTTTGACCCAAATAAATTTTATGTTGATTTCAGTCGATGATAAATGATACAGTCGATTTTTTATTTCAAATATGTAGGGGTTGCTTAATGTTGAGGGCAATTCAATGTTTTTATGCTCTTCCAAACTGAAAGGCAGTCTGACAGAATTAAAATATATCTACTGCAGGTGTTTTTGACATATTTTAGAGCTTCAAGTATAGCTCTTAATTCCGCTGAGAAGATTGAAAGTTCATTTGGTAGTTTATACTTGAATTCTACGTTTGTAGCAGTTAAAAAGTATGCGCATCCAGTCCCTTCTGTTGTTTTTATTGCGTCCGTGTATATTACTGTGGCTTCCCTATAACCCTGCAGTAGAGATCTTAGAAGGTTGCTACTCATGATGGTGTTCTCACTATAAGTGGGTATTATAACCTCAGTTCTGTGGAATAAAGAGAAGTAGTCTAAGCTTCTGTCAACCGTATGCAATTTCTTGAAAAAAAATAGGATTATTCTGTAATGACATGCATAAAGGAGGGGAAAGTTTTTTCTCCCAATATTTGATTGTAAGATCTGCCTCGTGAAGTTGACGGACGCTTGAAAATAACTGGGAGTTAGTTAATAGAATTTTAAGGAGGCTTTATTTACTTAAAAAGTTTCTTCTATTTTCAAGGGTAGGCTCAGCGGCTTCAACATCTAAGAGTGGTATAGGGGTTGATCTCGTAGCACCCAAACATACCTTCATAATAGAATTTTGAAACGTGTCAATTTTACTTAAAAGGTTCTTGAAGGCAGAACCATAAAGAGTAGCATCATAATCTAGAATATATCGTATATAAGCGCGATAAAACAGCAAGGATGTTTCTACATCGCAACCCCACCACGTTTTAGTTGTCATCCTGAGGACATTGCTGCCTTTGTTGCATCTATCAAGAATGTTCTCTATGTGTTGTCTCCAAGTTAACCTCTTATTCAAAATAAGGCATAGATATTTGACATGATTTTGAAGCTTAACACGTTGGCGGACACTATGGCATAACAAAGGGTTCGTAGAAACAGCCCTGTTAAGAACGTTATTTTTTTGAAAATAAAATTAAAAATATTTTTGACAAAAAAATGGGAAACGACAAATACCGTCTTGTCCCTAGCAAAGTATATTTTCGTGAGCTGGATACAGGACGGCGTTTCCCGTCACACGAAAAATGGAAGGGGAGGGGACGAATTGATTAAAAACAACAATTTTATTATCTATGGTAATCTTCGAAGCTAGGTTCGACACAAAGAGCTGGCCTGCTGGGGCACGTCTTACAAAGGTACTTGGTCTCGTTTTGTATAGATCTTGATGTACAATGTTTGCGTCTCAAATGGTAGGATTTATTTGGATCTTTAGGGTTTGGTATTTTATCGAGAAAGTGCATGCCAGAATCAGTGTTTCTGTTTGCTATTTGTTGATCCAGTCGTGGCCTTTTACCACCATGTAATCGTCCCGTCTCCACCAAGTTTCTACCATCTTGCTGATCTTTATCACTTCCTAAATATTCTTTTACAATTTCTTCGCGAAATTGAAGGAACGATAACTTTGTGTCTAATGTTCTTTTTATGTAAAATGCATTCCAAAGACAAATGTCTAGTAGATGGAACATTACTTTTTTATACCATCTAATACTTTTTTTCGGAGATGAATAATAACTAATCATCTGGTCACTATGGTCAATACCACACATAAACTTGTTCTAATTAGCTACTTCCTAAGGTTTTACCTTTTCAACGCCATACCTGTTTTTGGGGGTAATCAATTCGGGATGATATTTCGTGGTAATTCAAATAACATCCCGTTTATCACTCCGTTTTGAAACGTATATTTGACCACATCGGCTCCAACGGTGTCACCTTTCTTTAACTTGGCTTTTACGATTTTGGCAGAATTTATTTTACGATCTTTCGTAAGGTACCAGTTTTATGGGTTTTGCGACAAAGAAGAATCTTAGAAAGAGAGAGGCTATTATAAAAGTTGTCCATGAAAATATGATGTCCACGATCTAGGTATGACTTCGTCAGAGAGAGAACTAGTTGCTCAAGTTTTGGTAGACCAGTCGGTTCCGTTGTTTTTTCGGAATATATTTTTAAATTTAGCACGTAACCATCGCTGGTATAAACAGAGTAAAACTTTATTTCGTACTTGGCGCTTCTACTTTTAAAATACTGTCGAAAGCTCAACCGACCGCGAAATAGCGTTAGTGATAGGGGTGGCGGTTTTTGACTAAAACACCGGTTTTCGGTTTTACCGGTTTTTTTTGCTTACGGTTTAACCTGGCGGTTATAACCGGCCAAAAAAAAAACGGTTTTTCCAAAAACCGGTTTTTGGTTTTTTTAATCCAATATGTTACAAAGTTACATTTATAATTCATTTTAGTTTGCGATACTTCATTCAACTCGATATCAATATGATCAAAATTAGTATTATCGAAAGAACATCACTATCAATATAAATAAGACACAATTTTTAATAAAACCCTTTTATTATATTAATTATTATATTTATTTATTATTTTATTATTATTATATATTTATTGATTTATCAATAAATATATAGCGTAAGATTAAAGTATAAGTAGAATGAAGTAATATTTTAAGTAAAAAAGTATAGGTTAGAAGGTAACAAATAGGTTACCCTACCTATTATATGAAATGTATTTAAGAATATGTTAGCCAATATTTTTCATGAAGCCTATTGAGAAAAACTCGTTCATATATATGTTGGTCGGTTAAGCGGCTTCTTTCATATGACACAATACCATTCAATGATGACATGTCTCTCTGATGCCACCGATCTTCCGACCAACGACATTTATTTTTTAGCTATAAAAGCCAAGCCTGGCATACAGGTTCTGTGCTGCTCAAAAATGAAAACGGAACACTTAATCTCGACAGCAAAGGCTGCTGCAGATATAGAGTCAGTTCATTTGGAAAAGAAGTTTGAATCCGTGTGTCCTGAGAACTTGAACTGGAACCACTGTTCACCAACTCCAGATCGTGTAAAGACCAAAGAGGGTTTGATTTTCAACTCACTTTGGCTTCTTTATTCTGGAAGGAGCAGAAAGGAGAAAGTTTTCCGATTTCGGTAAAGTACGTCCTTACTTCCGAGCCTAAATTGGATGTGGCTGTCTCCGCTACACACGGATTCAGATATAGTTTTTTGAACCTAGGGTGCGTGATTGTAGCATGGCAAAGCAGGGGGTTTCGTAAAAGCTTAATGCCCCTCTCTTGAAGGTTAGTTATAAGCTTTTGGCATAACTTTTGGGCTGTATTAAGATTTGGCTTGAGGTTTTTTAAAGATCTTTCGATACTAGACGCAAGGGGGATTATAAGACTAGTAATGTACTGGAAACCCGAGATCTCATTTGTGGTCTCATCGAAAGGTGATAAAATTGTTACAGTTTCAGTGATTAGTTTTATATCTGAACCAGAAATCATCCTTGGTGCTTTTTTAATCGAGGGATCTGCCAGTATTGCAGCTATATATGGGGACATTAGTGTGAATCTTTTAAGCATATGATGGTAGACAGAATTTCATCTGGTTGGTACGGATTGTACCAAAAGCTTCACTTCACCCTCTAACTTGCCCTCCCGTTCCTGCTCCATCCGTAACCTTTCCATGAAGAGATTGCTGTGCCTAGCGAAAGTGACTATGGCTTTTATTTCGTTTATTACATTTTTTAATGCTACATTGTTTATATCTTCTAGGCAATCTGTGACAACTAAATTTAATATGTCTAAAATGAAGCAGAGCTCACACTCGCCTCAGAAGCAGATGAAGATGCTTCCTGATCGCCTCTATGCAAAAAAATTATGATGTCCGCCAGTTCTTTATCCTAAGCAAAAACAAAATTCAAACAGATATTTTGGATGTTTATTTTTTAGGTGCTGCCTCAAATTCGTCGTGCCTCCTCCTGGTTCTAATATTTTCAAACAAATAGAGCACTGTGCCTCATGTTGCTACGCTTGGAAAACAAATTCCACACAAACGATTTCGACATAGTAAAAATGAAAAATTCGAAACTTAAAGATGAAAAGAAAACGGCGTTGTTACTAGATTTATTTAGGCACTCCTAATGTGTAACTAGTCTTCAATGTCGTCATGGGAATTACTTGATTACTTGGATCAAAATTACATTTGATTTGAGTGAATCCCAAAGATTTATGAATTTCAGTAGTCAGATGTAGAGAACAGTAAACCAAAACCAAAATTAATATAATACTGCTCAACAGAGAGCGCTGAAATAATGCAGGTTCTATTGTCATTGAATATATTATGAGAGTAGAATATAATAAGCAATTATTGTATTCAATTAAATGATGTAACCCCCTCTATGGCTCAGTAGTAAGAG